>JAIPRL010007652.1:0-22774 GCA_025469235.1 Pemphigus obesinymphae
TCTATACAATTTAAAAAAACATAAATTTCTTACAATCTGTTTAATTTGAAAAAACTTCTCGCGACCCCCCAAAAATTGAATCGCGACCCCCCAGGGGGTCGCGACCCACAGTTTGAGAAACGCTGGTCTATATACATAATATTTAAGCATAGAAACCAAAAAACAACAACACAAATAATCAAGTTACAAAAACCCACTCGGCGTTTGTGCCAAGTTCCCGATTTCTAAACGTATTTTAAACGAATTTTCATCATTAAAATTATATTTTGTTTAATAACAATTTGAATATTTTTTATAAAATAAATATATATTTAATTATAATTTATTTATTCAAAAAAAGGTTCAAAGATTGATAATGACCATCACAGAACAGAACAAGTACATCACATATACATATATTTTACAAAGTCACAAAAATCCTCAAAAAGAAGTTCTTAATATGGCACTCACGCATAGAAAAAAGACGGTTTTGGAAAATCGAGAGAGATTAAAACCAATTGTAGAAAGTATTATTTTTCTCGGTCGACAAAATATCCCTTTGAGAGGAAATTTTGATTCTGGAAAACTTTTCAACGATGAAGATAGTACACTTACAATTCCAAAGTCTACAATTACTAATCAAGGCAATTTTCGTGAACTATTAAAGTATAGAGTATTATCTGGAGATAGTAAGCTTGAAGACCATTTAAAATCATTAAATTCTAGAGCAACTTATATCAGTCCACTAATTCAGAATGATTTAATTACATGCTGTAAACATTATATTATGAATAAAATTATTGACGAAGTTAAAGAAAATAAATACTTTAGCATAATTTTTGATGAGACCACGGTCATACTTCACAGATGAGTCTTATTTTAAGGTATGTCCATAATGGTATTATAAAAGAAAACTTCATAGCATTCATTGACTGTCATAAACATGCTTTTTCCTCGGATAATGTTAATGATCAATCTTATAACGATAATGAAGATGATGACGTTATGGATATAAATTCAACTACATTGGAACCAAAATTGACTGGTGCGGTTTTAGGAAAAACAGTAGCATCTATACTTAAAGAGTTAAATTTAAATTGCTTAAACTGTGTTGGCATTGCTACAGATGCCTGCTCTGTATTGACATCCACTCTACGCGATGCAGTTCAATTTGTCCAGTCTTATGCACCTCATGCCGTTTATTCTCCTTGTTCAAATCATTCTCTAAATTTATCAATATCAAAATCGTCAAGTGTTCAAGTTATTCGAAATAGCGTTGGGCTAATAAAAGAAGTGATTTCATTTTTTAATATGTCATCCAAACGAAATTATGTTTTACTTACAGTTCTAAAAGGAAATCCACGACTCAAAAGTCTATGTGAAACCCGATGGGTTGAACGACATGATAGCATTATAATTTTTCAGTCATCATTAACATACATTTTAGAAGCCTTAACTTCTATTTCATCATGGCATAAACAAGACTTCTCATCAAAAGCTAAAACACTATTAACTGCCTTATGTGCTTGTGAATTTATAATATCATTGTTTACATTTACCTCTTTATTAAATGTTATAGTTGCTGTTAGTAAAATTTTACAAAATGTAAACTCAGATTTAAGTAACTCTACGGAAATTATATATGATGTCATAGATAACTTGGAATATAAAAGAACCAATTGCTCTAAGGAATTCAATTTAATATTTGAAGTATGCAAAAAAGAAATGATTAAACATGATATAGAAATAAAAAAACCTCGATTAGTATGTCGCCAAACTGTAAGATCAAATTACCAAACAAGTACTATAGAGGATTACTACAGAGTGTCAATTTACATTCCTTTGCTTGACAATGTGTTAGATGATCTCAAAAATAGATTTTTAAATGAAAAAATCAAGCAGTTTTGAAATTATCAAAATTAATGCCAAGAAATATTGTTGAGGCAGATAGTGATGATGAAAATGAGTTAGTCAAACTATTCATTAAATATTTTTCTTTTCAAGATTGTAATGTGAGTGAAGTAGAACTGAAGTCCGAGCCATCACTTTGGAAATCAAAGCGGATAAGGGAAAAAAACGAAGGTGAATATAATGTTTATCAACTACAGTTTCCTACAACAATATATGTATTGAAATATATAAAATGTATTTTTTGTTTTAGGAAAATATGCTATTAAAAGTTTAGATGCTATTTCATCCGCTGAAATTTGTTGTGAAGTTATTTACCCCAATATTAAGAGGTTGCTTTTAATAATTGCATGTTTGCCTATTAGTGTTGCTTCGGCTGAAAGATCATTTTCAACATTAAGAAGGTAGTTTTTAAATTTGCTTGTTTTATATTATAATTGCATCAGCTTTGTGCACGCATCCGCTTGTAAGATTTAACTTTTTGCTACATGCTTGCTTATTCTGTAAATTGAAAACTTGGTTGCGTTCAAAAATGTGACAAAACCGCTTATGTGGATTAGCTTTGTTACATATGAATAGACAAATAGAAGTTTCCACTAAAGACATCATTCAACGGTTTGCTAAAATGAAAAAGAGACATACCGATTTAATTTTGTAGAAAATGACAGTTGTTTAATAAATGTGTTACGTCACAAAAAATTGCTTTTTTTTTTTTTAATACAAGAGCACACAGGAACGTATAATAAAAGTAACTTATGGAGAATTTGGACTAATCCAACAAAATCGCCCTCCCCAAGATAAGGTCCCAGATACGTGCCTGGTACCACTGATAATTGCCATGAAACGGCCGCATATTTCTCATGATATTTATATTTTCAATTTCCTTTTACCCACAGATATATCTGTGGTTTTACTTACTAAATACTTATACTTATCAGCCATACCCGTTGTTAGCAATGGCTAAATTTGATATAATTTATGCTTTTTCTGTGATCATATCATGAGTATTGGCATTTTAAAAACAATTGATAACAATTACAAAAACAGTAATAACAAAACAGGGGGGTGATTCTTGAATTTGGGATATACTTAGTCGCATGCAACATAATTTTTCAATTTATCGAATGCCACAAAGTTTTGTCGAATGTGACAAATAAATCATATTCTTGAATATAAGCCGATATAATTTTATAGCTTATTATAGTCGTATGTGACAAAATTTATTGCATGAACCACTGTGATAAATACTGGTGATCTACATTTTAATGTTATTATTAAAATCTCAAATTATGTTTTTGTAAAAATTGTATTTACTGCGTGTCTATTTTTTAAAAATGTATTTAAATTAAAATATTTAGTTAATTATAAATTAAACTTTAAATATATTTATTAAAAAACTCGTCAGATTTTTAGGCAATCTAAAAGTTTTATAAATAATTTATCACAGACACTAGATCAATAGACATTGAAAATGGATCCACAATTTGGTCTCTTCTCAATGTCATACATTATTGTACTGCATTATGTCGATTTTAAATTTTTTGTAATAAATATAAATTTTCAAATTCATTAAAATTTGCCATAGTTAAATTAATATTTTAAATAATATGGCAAAAAAATAAAATTATAATTTAAATTATAATTATAAAAGTAAATCGAGTACTATAATAATGTCACTGGCTAATTTTTTTGCGATAAAATGTAGTCATTGTTTTTATCGCAGAAGAAAAATAGTCGAACGCTGTTCATTCGATAAAAACTACTCATTTTTCAAGAATAGCAACAACGCAATTCCATGCGATAAAAAATGTAATCGAATTCGACTAATTATAGTACATATTACTCAAGAATCGCTACCCAGGTGTAATTGAAAAGTCGTCGAAAAATCGTGTTCTAAAAATGGTTAACATAATATTATCACAGAATTCTGTGAAATTATCATATATCATCACTGACTAAGCAAATCGTTTTACAATAAATTGTACGGTATTTTTTCCCCCAAATATGGTCCATCTGGTGATTACGGACCTTTTCCTCGTCAGGTATTTTATAATATGGTAAGTATACACAACGGCGCCTCTATGTTACTCTATGATTATTATTGTACGTGCCTATACCTATCTACGAAATTATATTTTTTATTATACAATAGGTAGGTGCCTGAATATTGAAAATATAATAGGTTTCGAGCGCTTTTTAATCGCATCACAGGGTGCTTTATAACATAAATTGTTTCACTTTACTGTTTAGTGTGTAGGTAGGTATGCGAATAGAAGTACCAGCGAGAAAAATAATTATCGTTTCGGCAGTAAAAATCGTCACTATTTATCAAAAACAGAAGAAAAAAAAAAAAATTAAAAATTAAACGTAAATTTGGAAGTTCCGAGGAAAAAGATGAAGTCACTTTAAACTGCAGTGACGACCGAGTGAGTAAATTTTATATTCAATTGTGTATGAAATATGAGTATTATTATCGTAATATAAATTTACAATTTCGTTTGCAACGTTCGCTTTACGTATGTGTGTACCTATACCGCGGCGGCATTTTCGCATCGAATTATATACAATATCATGATGAGCGCTGGTCTGTGCGTGTATCGACGCGTCGGTATTATTTTAGAATAAAATTACTAATCTTTGGAGATACAAGAGTTACGTCATGTTGTTATATACATATGGAAACAAATAAAATGCTGACAACTATAGACAGGTATATTGTATTCAGTTATTCAATTGTATAACCACCGGTATACAATATAATGTGTGCCCTGGACCTCTTTTGTGCACCGGCCAGTCGTCGACTTGGCAAAACGGCAAACCGATAATTGATGCATAACAACGTTTTCTCTGATATTTTTGCAAACAATAAACGATATAATTCCGTAAAGTATACACATTAAAATACTCGTATACGCAGCAATATATATATATACCTATATATACATAGCTAGGTAGGTTAGGTAGGTACACAATATTATACGTGTCTGTTTTTCTTAACGTCTGTACATTTTTTTTTTTTTTTTTTTTTTTTTTCATATCAAAGTTAAGTTATTTTATCGATTTTTACGGCAAACATATCCGAGTTGTATGTAGGTATATAATAATATAATGTTTGTATACACATAATATATATATATGTATATACACACACACACACATTCATCGAACAATCAACGTTTTACATATTATATTTTTTCCGTGTAAGCGTGTATATTCGAATCGTTAAAACTTCGACGATATGGAATCGTTTCAGTCGGGATTTTAACCTTACTGTCACATACGACAGTATTTAATATAAATATAATAATTTAAAACTCGGAAATAATCTAATTCTATTAAGATTTAAGTTTGCATGTATATGACGTATTATGTCGTGGTGCGATATTTTAAAATAATATGTGTACGAAAAAAATAATGTCGTTCAAACGATTTAAAGGGCCCCGATACGTGATCAGTTAAGATTTTCAATAAATTAATGCTTATCGAAATTTAAATTTCATTAGTTAACCAAAACGCAGTGGCGTTTCCCGACTTTGGACATTGGGCGTTAACGTATAATAGAAATGCACCCCCCCTCCTCTTTTACATAAGAAAAATATGCACGCACAAAATATAATATAATATGCGACGTTTTTGTATGTTCTGAACTCAATAATAGGTATAACAGGTGAAATAAAATATAATATATTATACAACAGTATAATATTGTACTTTCCGAGTTGTGTGATAAACTAGTTTGCCACAGAAGTGAACATTGTACTCGTATGTTTAATGTACTATCTCATACCTGCATAAAGTCATAAACGGGTAGCTACGATAATTATATTCATATATATCCATATATATAGTCGTATTCCGCAAGTCGTTGTTTCAAAAGTTAAGAGGCCGCAACACCAACGAAAAATCGACCTAAAAGCGTGACAAAACTGTGGAACGTCGAAAAGTCGGATTTCAATTCTGAAAACTATTTACTGTTTTGAATTCATCAGTTTGTCTTCTAGGGATCGATCGAGGCGCTTATTTATAGTCGTGTTATTTATCATTAAAAATCAAAATTTTTAAACATTGATTATATTTTAATCTGTAATAATAAAGAAAAATGCCTCGATCGATCCCTAGAAGACAGGCCGACACATTGAAATCTTTTTACAAATTGTAAAGCCGACTTTCCATAGTTCCACAATTTTGTCACGCGTATTGGTCTTTTAGGTGGACATTTCGTGATTACAATAAAAAGTGATACGGATACGGGACTATTTTTAGATTAATTTTAAAATGTACATAAATATTTCTGAATTGTTAGATACTACTGTACCGAAGTTACCCGATAGAAACACGAAGATATACGATTATAAACAGGGTCGGATTTAGGGGGGGGGGGTTGCTTGGAAGTCGAAGTACCAACCGTTCCGCGTATTTTTATTAAAAAAATAACTAATATCTAAATCGTCGAGTGGCAAACACCGGTCGGTGACCATTGTGCACACACAATATTGAGGTAAACTGGTTTATAGATTATAGTTATCTATACATTTTTTTCATTGATAATCGATATTATCTATGTTTAAATATTGATATTTTATCGGAATCTGCAAAACGTAATAATATATTGCTGAATGAATTTCTAACGATACTAACGAATCATAAAAAAAAAAAAAAAAACTAAACTTCGAGCTCTATGTGCAACACGTTGGGTAAATCGCCATGACTCCATCATTACATTCCATGAACTTTATACGTTTATTTTAAAATTAGAAGAACTAGAGAAAGATACAAACTGAGAAATATCTCTTAAAGCTTCAGGTTTTAATATTCAAAGTGTGTTTATAGTAGCATTAGAAACCTTGGCTAAAACGGAACGTCAATGTTGTTTTTCGACTTATAAGCTTAATTTTCATATTTTAGAATTCAAACTTAACATTAACCGTTTTGTAATCACTGACAATACTTTGGAAAAAATTGTGTACCGCACTAATATACATTCATAATATTTGGATCAAGTTAAAATTGTTTTTAACGTTCAATAAAACGTTTTTATTATGTTTAAATCAATTAAATTATGTAAAATTTTACCATTATTGGAGTTTCAAATGGATTTCAATTCTGGGTATAGTAGTTAGGTCGTTAGAATTAGATGTTATCATGCAAACGGTCTCTTCTGTTTTTTTTTTTACATTTTTTCCTAGTTTTTTTTTAACTTAATTTACTATAAAATTATAGTAATAATTACTAGAAGTTTTAGTTTGTGTTACAATATAAAAAAGATTAAAGTACTTTAAAATTATAGTAAAAGATACTATAATTTTTTAGTAAATCTGACTAATATTATAGTTATCTCTATATTTGGTATAAATAATACTTAATTTAGTTGTTTCTATAGAAGAATTAATTATATTGTTTTTTCCGTATTGCTATTTTTCACATTTGTTATATTAGATATTTTGGATCAAGTTGAAACTTTTTTAAATGACCAATGTATGAATCAAAAAAATTCATACCAGCTATAACTACTTACTTCCATACATGATGATCCTCAAAATTGAATCCGCTTTTTAATTGTCAATCAATTTTTGACTTTTAAACACTAAACACACTTACACATGGTCCTTTAATCACGGTTTAAATTATAACGATCTAAGGGTATTTAATTTTTTTATTGAATATGGTCCCTTTAACTAGATCATGGACTGGGCCTTATGATACCAGTATTTTGCCACATTTTTCTCATAGTCGAGGAACGGCCTTTTTAATGTCATGTACGAATTTCAGATATTAAATTCAAATAAAACACCCGCAGTACCTACATATAAATAAACAAGTTTGAAGTCAGTTTGAGCACTTAAAAAGCGGTTTGGAAATTTGATCTTATTTTTATTATATATAGCTAATAATATAATATTATTCATTGTTCATCAAAGTCGACAGTTGTAACATTTTTTAATTATTGAATCGTTTTAGTTATAACCGTCATCAGTTCATGACGTATGATATGTATCATGTATAGTAGGCCGAGGGCCAGGGCACCTACAGACATTTGATCAGAGAAAGACCAAGGAGACACCAAGGAGTACTATAAAATTAAACACTAAAAACAGTAGGTATAACTATTTTCATTTCGTTTGAATTACAAAACGAGTATAAAACATAAATTTATATATATATATATATATTTGGAAATAAGTTTTGAAGTTATTTCAAAATGGTTTTTGGAAAATCTAGTCACTTATATAATATGACTTTTTCACGTTGATTTACAGCAGTATAGTGGATTAAGTACAGAATTAAAAGCGTTTATGCAATATATAAGATCGAACTCAAAACGTTTGTTTCTCTTGTGGGTATTATGGTGCGTTTAAAACGCCAAACCGTACAAATATATTAAACATTTATTATACACCTGTACCTATATATTGTTACGGGTTGATGAAAAACAATCGGATACTGATATCGGGGGAACCTGGTTTCACACAATGGACTGAATTTTTCTTTTGCGGCGCAGACAATGGGGACGACGATATGACCAATATATAAATTACTATATAATAATATATATATATATATATATATATACACCTGTGTAATATGTATAATGTACATGCAGTATATACATATTCACGTGGATTTATTAATTCCATAAACGTCCGTCCACAGGTGTGCGTGCAGTGTATACAGGTATTAGGCACCCATCCCAATAGTAGATATATTTAATATTACAAATAATGGTGCTGAGCATTCCATTGATCGATCCGTAATCCATGTTAAAATATATGATTCGGATTCTGGATCCAATCATCCAATCTGAATTTCGAATCCAATTCGTCAATATATCGATGACGGGCATTATTAGGTTGACATTTCATAGGAAACGTAGCATTAAGGTGCCTTCACACTTTATCGTGTCGAAACGTCTGGGTAACCTGGTAACGTCCGAGTAACAAGGGTTCTCGGTATATAATATTATGATAAGGAATTTTTAATAATTTGAAAAATATGGACCATACAGTGATAATAATATACCATTGTAACTGCATGACAGCAAAGTTGAATATATTTCAACTCTACGGTAACATTTGGTAACACGATCGATTATAAATGTAACCAACGTGATCAGCAAATCAGATCGCTGGATTTTTAACACGACGTCTAAAATTATGGACGACACCATGATGAAATAACAACTGAGTTCTGCTAGTTCTGAGTACATGACTCGGTCCATTTATCATAATTATTATTGTTATCTACTATTTATTTTGATTAAAGATGTCCAACTCTGTAAACATTAAATTTATTTATATATTACTATATTGAAAAGACTAGTTTTACTAGTTGAATCACGGTTCAAATATATCATTTTAGTATATTTTGAACACATCCATAACATCTTAAACATTTTTACAATTTACAATTAATTTATTAATTTGAACTAATTGCCGTACGTTTACGACTCTTTTTCGAACACCAAGTGACCACACCGTTTTACCTACATCGTGAATGTACTTAATGAACTGTCATTAAGTACATATCTTAGTTATTCATGCTACTGAAACACAGAAAATATGTGATAAGCAAACGGGAGTATTTGTAGAAGAGAAAAGCTTTCACATTACCACAGAATAAAATAATTTTATTCTGTGGTATATCATGGCTCATTAACCTATGGCTCGTCGCTCGACATGTCTATTCAGACATGTTATCAATCATTTTAAACAAAAAACATAATAGCAGGAGTAATAATCACAGATATCGTGGAACAAGTTAAAAAGTCAAAAAGAGTCTAAAATGCATATTTCCTTTCATAGATTAAAATACCACTCTTTCGTTATCACATTATATATCGTCTGAGGGTTTTCGACTCCGCGAAGTGTAGTTCACATTTTTGCATTTATTATGTATAGGTCTATGACGAAAATTGCTAGCAACTTCAATGTTTATTCTAATAGTTTAAGGTTTTTACGTGTTTAAACACTAAATATATCCCCATTGTGTCCTACATCCGTTGATTTGGTTACCAGAGAGATGGATATTATGCGTTTTATAATATTTTTCTTACATTGCTACGAAGGACATTGTAGAGTTGTTTACTAAGGTAGTAGATATTATTAATTTTGTTTTGTAACACTATTAGATAATTGTTTAAAATATGTTTAGAAACTAGGAATTTAGCACGCTCGTAGAGTGGACATTCCTAATTTGTTTGGATTTATAATGGATTAGAATGAAAGTGGTACTATGAAATTGTTTAAGAGAGCGCTTATATATGATTCGATCTGTAATATATTTTATATGACATAAAACTACTTTTTTTTGCTGTATTTTATTTATTAATGGACCTATAAATAACACATTTTTAGCTTCAAATGTGTGTATTAAAAATTCCAATAAAACGGTATATAAAAAAGTCCATATTGAAATTTTTTTATTTTAAACTTTCATTCTAAGCCAGTGTTATGTATGCAAAGCGGATTGAAATAATTAGAAATTTAATTAAAATCCAAAATCACTAAAAATAAGTTCAAAATTTCAAAATGAAATCTCTTAGAAAAGGATTTTCAAAATCATAATCATATGTAACTAGTCTAAAAGTATAAAAATTATATTATTATTTATTACCTATAAGTACGATGTATTATACTTGACATTTATACTCGTTTCACTAGTTTTTCATTTTTGTTTTCTATATTAAGTACATGTTTTTTTTGTTTAGTAAAAAGACTAATTTGACACATTTTCTCAGGCTGAATATGTTCGCCAATCCACCCTTGCTTATATTATAGTATAATTGGGACTGGAAACGAACTGAAAAGAACCGATTCTAGAACTGGAACCGTTCAAAGTTTCGGGAACCAGATCCAAACCAATAGGAGGCATTCAAAATCCCGACAAATCAAAATCTCGAAAAATTAAAATCCCGACAAATCAAAGTCCCGACAAGTCGAAATCCCGACATGTTGAAATCCCGACAGGTCAAAATCCCGACACTTAAAATCCTGACATGTCGAAATCTCAACACATCCATATTTCGACAACAAGGCACTGGATATTTTAAAATTTCATAAAAATTACTTATACATAACCACTTAAAAATTTATTATTTATCGTCCCCTTAAACACAAATCACAACACAATATATAAATGGAGGTATACCAATTATTTAGCATGGTAAATGTATTTCATATAATCGGAGTTCCATACAGAGCCGTCCCAAAGTAACTATTAATGGTGGGGGGGGGGGCGAGTGTACCTCAAAAATATCGACAAAATCTTTGAAATGTAAATAAGCAAAAAAAAAAATGCATACATTTTTTTGGTTGCCGACTAAATACAAATAATTTCTCGAATTACTTCCTTCAAACCGTAAATAAATAAAATTAAAGCCAGTCAGTAGGGAGTGGAAGCATTTTGCTAGTTGGGTAGGATAGTGGTGGTGGATGTTATGAATTTGAAAGCAATGATAAATAATTTTTTTCTAAAAAAAAGATTCTGAGCGAAGCTTCAGTGGATATATTTGACAATTTTATTATTACTGTAGATTATACTAATATTATATAATATAATATACATATATGATAATATTATATAATATAATGAAAAAATATATGTATTCTAATCGGAATAATATTATATTATTATAATATAATATATATATATATTATATCAAAAATCGGGTGCCGTCTATAATACATATATAATCAATGGTAATACTTATGAATAAGAACTAAAGAAGGTACCCGGGCGACATACCCAGTACAAATCTGCAGTTGGCTAGTTTTGATTATTAGTTCCAAATAGAGAATTTTCCGTGAATAGTTGATTATTATACTAATAATTTTTATTTCAAGTATGAGTTGAGAAATTTAAATGATAATATGGTTCATTATACTGAATTGGATATTATTGATAATAGTTTTTTATTCTATTAATCTATAATTCTATTCTATTCTATTACTGTATGAAGAATTAATATTGTAAATTTTTTTTTTTTAATAATTAAAAATTTATTTATTTAGTGGTGTAAATTATATTACTTTATTATGTTTTATATATAAATACCATATTAGTGATTTTTTAAATTGTAATTATGGTATATTATGTTATTATTTAAGTGATATTACTTATACTAATAAACCTACGTATAGAATAATTGTATTCCAATATTTTATTTTATTTTTAAACATTATAAATACATATAGTGAAAAGTAAATAGAAAGTTTAATTGTTATTTTAATAAATCGTGTGTCATATTATATATTTGACAAAGTTTAAATAATGAATGCATACGCCATACACATCATTACAATAGGCATCCCACATTAAAGGACCAAAGAACTCAAAAATACAACTATTATTATAGTATTGAGTACGATTAAAATAAAGATAACATTAAACATTTCTACGATAATTATTTAGCCGTCTACACGCATTCAAAATATACGCGTGACGTCATAATTTCACCGCCTCCGCCTCCGCCATGGTTATTCTTATTTTTATACATGAGTAGGTATAACAATTAATATTCTGTGCCGAATTGTCGGGCTTTCGACAAGTCGGGATTTTGATTTGTCGGGATTTTGATTGTCGGGATTTCGTACCTGACCCAAACCAATACATTTATTTTTTTAAATAAAGAACTGCAATCGAACCGGAGCCTATGAATAATAAAAAATCTTCCTTATCGACTTCAAAATATAATTTTCATATAGAAAATGATTTATATAATAACTACTCATTTTGCGATTTTATGGTAATTTGTAATTTAATCTGTTATTATAATAATTCTAATGTATACCAATCTGTATTTTCTTAATACTTACCTATGTGTATTTCTGTTTTTGTGTAGCCCACGACTATCATTAATATAGTATATTTATAGTACTGAACTTTGAGACAAACGCATACCTATTTACCGTTTGGCAGCGGCCAATGTTTTCAGTCCATAACCTACTTATTGGTAGGTACTACAGACTCAGAGGTAGAACTAGGAATTTTGATGCCCTGAGAAAAATGTAAGATTACTTCAAATAAAATAAAAAAAAGTTTAAATACTTCCTTAAAAAACACAAATAAGCAAAAAAAAAGGTCATTAACTTTTACTATTACATAATACTTACCATTATATTATATTAATGTGTATTATAGACCTTCAAATATTTTATGCCAGCCAAAATACGATATGTAATATTTTATTTGAAATTGATGAGAACTGGAACCGGAACCGTCATTTGTGAGGAACCGGAACCACGTAATTTTTTTTTAAAATAACCGGTACCGAATCAGAACCGTCAAATTTTTTCAATAAAAACTGGAACTGGAACCAGTACCGATAAAATCAAAAGGTTCCAGTCCCTGGCACTGGATACGGTGTTATATCTAAACCTTTAATCTTCAATCTTCATAGATCCTAATAATAATAATAATAATAATAATAATAATATATCTACGATTATTGATTTTTACATTAAAAAAAAAAAAAAATAAAAAATTGAAGAACGATAATTTTATTATTTATTAAATCAATTTTTTTTTTAACCGAGTTAATATATTTTTCCATTTTGACTTTAAACATAATACTGAGTTTAAATTATTTTCGGTTAACTATATTAACTTTTAACTGAAGGTATTTTGATCTAATTAAACTTGACTTATTTTTGCAATTTATCATGTATGTATAAGTGAACAACATACAATGTACAGTGGATTTATTAATTTTGTAGAGATGTCCGTCTACGGTTTACTATACAGGTGTATATGGGCGTGCACGGCGCACGCGGACTACCTGTTGTATCCGTGATGGCGGACTTTCGGGTATAATAACTGATAACATCGATAAGACAAAATGCTATACACGATCGAAAGATTATGAATAAACAAAAATCAAAAAGCGACGAATCGGGCATAATAATACCAGCTATAGAAAATTTTCGTATTATGCACGACGCGCGTAAGATATGATAATAATAATAATAATAATAATAATAATAATATTATTCTGATTTCCCTCTGGCTACTTTAAGTGTAATATAAATTCGTATACAAGAATAACCCGTTCGATGTATGATATATATAATATATGTACCTGTATATGATTTCCGTTTATATTTATGCTTTATAATTACCTATTAGGTACGATATTTCACACGCATTCGACTGTGCCTATACATATATAATACCTGTTGGCTATTACGAAATAATATTAAAACGTCATTCTCTGTGCCTACAGTTCGATCGCCGATAATTTTTTTTGGCGGTTTTATCGTGAACACCTGTAGCACGTGTCCGAATATTTTATGGTGTATTTATTATACGAGGATAAGTAATGCCAGGAATACAGAATACGATTTTTGATGCGGTTTTTTTTTTTTTTTACCGTTTTACAACGAAAAATCATATACCTAGATTAAAATTCGACGATTTCAACGATTTTTTTCCGAAAAAATTATCCTACCTATAAACCCGTTCACCCATATTGCTATTCTGATCAATGTGGTGTCTTATAATACGGATTATATTGTGCTCATAGGTACAATAAAACGTTATTATACACCGTCTAAATCGATATTGTTCGTGTTACGGTCAAAAATCGAAACGAATATTATGGATGTGCTGATTGCTGGGTGCGCGTTTATGTGCGTGAAATCGCAGTTCTATACACCGTTACACGTTTCCTTATTATTTCGTAGCCGTTTTAAAATCCAGTAAAACTAGGTAATAAATATAGCAGATATAATGATTTTCTATTAAAAAGCTCGAGTACCCATATATTATTTGTATATAGACGCATGTCGGATTATATCCCGGATTTAAACGGGTAAAGTATAAAATTGTTGTGTAAATCATGACAAAATAAACAGGTATGACAGCAACTTACATGTTCAAACCGCGCAATTATGGTGGACGCTTTTCTCCGCTTATCATCATCTCAGTATCTTCGATTATCATGATTTTTGCTATCTTATTTTTGTCTTATTGCCACCTTTTTTGTTTTTTGAAAGCATAACAAAAATATTTAATTCACTTTTAAGCGTATTTTATAATTTGTTAATAAATTAATCTTTAATTCCAAATATGTCACTCTGTGTGTTTAGTAGTTGTTTAAGTGAAAATAGACGTAAAGGTATTGTAAATAATTCCAAAATACATTTACGTAAATTTTCTAAAGATGTAAAGTTGGGTGAGAAATGGCTCGAAGAAATTAAAAAGGTTCAAACATACAAACCGTGAATTTTGAATCCGGTACGTTATAATAAAAATTATGATATTAATTTCACTGTATAATTATGTTATAGTTAGGTAATTAAAAATAATAATTAATGTGCTGTAAAAATATAGATTTAAGAATTAAACTTTATACTTACTCTTAATTACATTAATAAAAGATTATTGAAGAAAATTGCCATAATAACGCTCAACACATAACGAAGACAATGTAATTATCACACATACTATTTTAAATCATGCACCGGCCTACCGAGAAAAGAACATTGATAACATTTGGAGAAAAGCAATATGGCGGTACTTACGTATCACAAAGTTGCCAGCATACCTGTTTATTTTGTCATGGTGTAAATGACGTATTGACGTGAATACGAGTATGTGACCGAGAAAATGAATGCGGACAGCGCGAAAAATAATAATTATTATTTGGGTAGAATACGATTCCGTATGCTCATTGTTTGACAATACCTTTTTTTGACCTTTTTTTTCGGCACGATTCCGTACGGTGTTTTAATGCAACGTTGTCACGATTCATCGTAAAGTCATGTATCATATATCGTAGTATATGTATTATAGTTATATAAACATACGAATTACTAGTGTGGAATCGTAGGAAGACGTCAAATGCACGGTTTTTAAGCGGTTTGTATAGGCAATTTTAAAGATATTTAAGGCGGGCGCGTTTTAAGGGGTTCAGTATAGGCAATTTTAAACAAATATTAGGAATAATAAAAATCTAACAGTTTAAAAATATTTTAGTACATTTAAAATTAATTTAAATAGTCTCATACCCGTACCATGTTTTATTGCTATATAATCATATAAAATTATAACGCCTGAGTTTTTGACGATTTATACTTAATAAATTCTTATAATTAATTTAATATTTCTCTTTTAAAATATACAGCATAATATAGGTAATGGAATAGTGCCTCTTAAATTGAATAATGCAAGAAAAGTTTATAAAAATAAAGTACCTACTTACTAATATCATTAGTTTGAAATTAAGTTGTTTTATATGTACCTACCTATTAGTAAAATTTTAATATGTTGTGATAAGTATGTTTGATTGTATCAAATACTATAATTTATGTAAATAAAATAAAACCCAAATCAATAAAGAATTATTTTTATTTTACAATACATATTTCAGCAACTATGTTGTGATCATCAGTGTAAAACACAGATATTGTTTATAGAAATATTTAATACATTTTAAGTATAATATATAAAATATCACAATTTTTATCAAATATTATTGTATTTTATAATAGGATATTTATATTATTTTACATCAGATACAAATGTATTACTTTGTTCTACAAATATTATTACACATATTTCATAGTTAACAAATTTAAACGGTATAGATAAATGTGTTATTGGAATGTTTTATTAAATACTAGAAAAAATGTATACTTATTAAATTATATTTATTTAAAAATAATAGTATAATATTATGAAATATAAGAGATTCATATCATATGACATACCAAGACATTTGAAGAACTCAAATTATTAAAACATAACTTTTGTTATGTGATTACTGATTATCCTTGATATGTTGTTAGTATAAGAATAAGAATATTTATTTAATTTATAAATATATTTTGAATAAAATTAAAATGACAATATCTACTACATATTATTTTCATATAAATATACAATAGCTTGATTGGTTTATCAATGTGTCCTATTTTACTTCATTATAGTATAGCGATAACAAAATAACCAAATATTACAAATCCCGAAATCCTATACAGTAGCAAAACCGAACATCACTCACAATCCATAAGCAAAATGTTATGTGCTTAAAATTATCCATGATAATATTAAATATATTATCATACATTTTATGATAATATTGTTATCTTCACTGCATCGTACACTGTACACGTTAACTACATGTGCACCTGGGTATCGAGATACGCGACATAAATTTGACAACGTTGCATCCAAATTCATACGGAATCGTATCGTATTTCATGGGAACAATGACCATACGGAATCGTATTCCCAAAAAGGTAAAACGTACGGAATCTTACTCGTCCCTATTATTTATCATTATTGATGTCACTTATGCTGGGTTGCACAAAATATTTACATTGCAGAGATAAACTCGGTTTAACTGGAGTTGAAACGAATTCTGCTGCATAAACCATGCTTTAAATTTTATCTGTTGTTAAAAATGTACTTTTTCACGAGTTAAAATACAGGGCCATTTATTGCTGTGTAAAAATGTACGTAGGTATACCTATAGTTAAATTTCATTATCAATATTAACTTTGTAATATTAACTTCTACCGCCTGATACCATCTATTCAATAACTAGTATACAGTATACTAGTAATAACCTGAATATAAAACAACGATTGAGCGACACTGGTAAAATTAACAAATGGTGAAATTTAACAAAAGTTTAAATAATTTATCAATAGATAACGATAAGTTTGGTGCAACCCGGCATTAGTCTTTTAATAATTTACTAACAACTCTCTAAAAATAGGATATAATTAAAACGTTAGTTGGGATAATTAATGTTCTAGAATAATTTTTATATTACAATATATTACGATATATTGAACTTTGTGATGTAAACAGAACGATTTAATTGAAGTTCAAGTTTACACGGAAAATATTAAAGATGGGCAAGTTGATGAAAAACTAACTTTAATAAGTTAATAATTAATTAATGTTAATAGTTAACAAACAATAATTAACTAGTTATGATTAGTGTTAAAGTGGAAAAAAATATTAACTTATCTCAATTAAAAATAAAAACAATTCTTCAAAATTATAAATAAATGTCACAAATATATATATATATATATAAATATATATCAGCTATTATTATTATTATAAAGGTTTTATAAAACCGTCCATATACTGTAGTGAAATGAAAATTAATAAGAAAATTAATTTTGATTATTATATTTAGATATCGTATGTTAAAATAATTTAGTGATGTTACGAACTGTTCGATTTTCGAACCGAACTAAACACAAAATAGTTCAGTTCGAATATCGAATCTAGGAAAAAAATTTTGAAACTAATTTGTCGAAAAACGATAAAAAGAAATGGAAAAATGTGGAATCCTTCTTTACTTAGACTTAAAATTACGTATGTTTAAGAGGCACCTACTTAATAAATTTTTATGCAAATATACATAATTAATAAAAAATGGTAATTTATATTATTGTATTGTTTTTTTTTTTTTATGAAGTTTGGTTCGGGTTCGATATTTTAATTGAATAGTTCGGTTCGGTTCGGGTTCGAATAAAAAATTGGAAGTTCGGTTCGGTTCGGGTTCGTTAAAGTTTTAAAAAGTTCGGTTCGGGTTCGGTTCGACCTCAAAAATCTGGGTTCGTAACATCACTATAAAATATGTATAACCAACACGTATTGTAGAAAGATAAGTTTATACAATGCAATTGTAAACTAGTTAGTTTAAATTGGTTAGTGCAAAAAAAAATTGAAAACTAATTGAGTTAATAAGTTAAAAAAATATTGACTTTTTATACTTAATTTTAATTTGTATAACTATATGTTAACAAAAATAATATATGAACTATACGTTATGTAAAAAACAAAAATTTAAAAAAACGATTCACATAAAAATTAACTAATTCACATTTCTATCATGTATTTTTAATTTAGTTTATTAAATATTAAACAATATTGAACTCGTTAATTCCAAGACCTGACAAAATGTAGGACTTTCGTGTAAACCACAGAGTCAAAAATAATGTTATGGGTGTGATTTTAAAATTACGCTTTCTGTTGGAAGACATAATTTACATAAACTAGAAAGTGTAAGTACTAAGCCTATTTGAACCGTAGAAAAATAGGTGATTGTCGTGTTTCCGTGCAGAGTGCAGACCGTACAAGTATGCAGATTACTAGAGATCATAATGTATTTTCCACTTAGCAGCAGCACATCCTCATGCATTTAAATATCAGGAACTTATCGTTTTAAATGTTTTCGTGTCAAAAGCATGTTATTTAGAAATAAGATCCGTGCAGTTTCTTATAATTTTCATAGAAAAGGTGACGTAGAATGGGGTAAAAATGATTACTAATTTGTTGATTATACTATCGTAAACCTTTCTCAAAATAAAAAACGTAAATTAAAAAAAAATATATATATTTTTCAAATATAATTATAAAATAACCATTTTATTGGCATCTACTATTTTTTGGCGATATTTCAAAAAGACATTTATTCAAATCCATTTGTTTATCCAATCATGGATGTTTGGATCGTTAATCCAATGATTAAATTTAAACAGTTTGTAATTTTAATCAATTGTCTATGTTTATACTCATGAAATTGATCCTTTTTTACCCTGATAAATGTTTAATACATTTTTTAAATAGGTACGAATTGTTTAAACTTAAAATTTCTGAAATTTATATAACATTCAACGAAGAATGGATACTATTTGAAATGTATTTTAATCATTCACCACATGTGAAAATGAGGTGAATTTCGAACCGCGGTTCCTCGAGGTATTGGGTGCACACACGTGGGCTTGTCTAATTAATCACCTATATTGTTAATAAAAAACTATTATTAAAAAAAAATCGAGGTTTGTCGGTTTTGTTCTTATATATACATATACGAGTAAGTGTAGATACACACGTATTATTATAATTACTATCAAATGTATACTTACATGTATATTATTTACCTATAGGTACCTATTATTATAATGGCGCACGTTTGGAGCGTGCAATAATAGTAATTCATAACGTTGTAATTAGCAAAGTAGACACGTTAAATTTGCACACCTACCGCGGATTTGCGGTAAAATAATATCTATTAATATTCATATTATGCAAAGTTGTGCAACTAGCTCTAAAATCTGGGGGGAGGGGCTATGATTATTTTTAGAGGGCTAAACCCCGGTTGCGCTTATGATTATGTATATGTGCAAAAGGTATAACAACGATTATACCATTATCATTATGAGCGGACCAGGATATGAGATAAAAGTTGAAAATAAAAGTCTTCTGCCGAGGTACACACTGTGTTGTTATAATAATAATAATATGTGTAGCACTTTTAAATAGAAATTCGGACCGTTATTCTTTTTTATAATATAACGATTAAAAAAATAATTCGTTCCATCTCACGTTCAAACAGAAAATCAATAACAAAACGAAGCTAACCCATTCCAGGTTTTCATATAATATATTTTTTATCCCATATATATATATATAAATATTATTTTTATAAATAAGGAATCTGCAGTTCTATTCTTATTGGGTTTTTTATATTTTAATATAGTATCAAGTTAAAAAAGTATATTTACTTATCTCTACCATCTGCATAGCCGTCACTATGGGGAGATTGATCCCTGGGCGTAAAGTTATTGGGGAACGTACAATTTTGAAGGACGTAAAATATTTGAAGGCCTATTTTATTTTATAATATATCTAAATATTGTAATCAGTGCAGATGCAAGTGGAGGGGGTGGGCAAGGGCGAGGTGTAAATATTTGTAGGGCGTGCAATTTTTATACTAACGACTTTTTTTTCTGCTTATTTGTTGTTTTTTAATTTAATTTCTCAATATTTGGGGAAATTTATACGAACGACCTTTTTTGATCTGTGGAATGGTGACCATTGATCTATGATAGGGCGTAATTTTAACATTTACTCCGTGTGTCAAAATACCAAGTTTTGCCTTTGACTACGATATATCATACATGACCTGTAAATTTCAATATAATATTATAATGAAATCGCAGGACGAATTCTTTATCTTAATTATTATTTTAATGTATTTTTAAATATAAATTTGTTCACGTCCTATCCATTTAAAAAATTGTATAGTTCATTATTTTACAGAAATTAAAATCTAAGCTCCGTTCAATTAATAAGCAGTGTTCTCAAATTTAAAGTGTAAAGAAAATTTAATTGATGAAAAAAATTTTACCTTAATTAGTAACTAAAATTATGTTATTCTTCCGACGGGTACTTGAACTCGGGCTTCTTCAATGCACTCTGAATAATACTAATGGCTGGTTTAGGTCCCGGGCTTACAATTTTATTAGAATAATTGTTCGACTAATTTTATGGTAAAGTATTGTATACTCCAAAGAAATGTGTACACGTGAGCAACGGGAGTTAAGTACATGTGTTAAGAAATTCGTTAAAACAGTCTTCTATATACGAGTATTTTGTTAATATTTTGAATATAATATAACATTATTGGTTGGATTTCGTTAGAACGATCAATATTAGAGGCTCAGAGCTCGGGTATTAATAATCATAAATTCATTAAATTATGTATTTGAAAATGTCAAAATATGCAATTATAATAAAAAAAGTTATATTAAAACATATTAAATATTGTTATTTTTCAACAAAATCAAGCAAAAAAGGTAAATATATTAATTAAAAATGCATTATATATAATATGTTGTACTTTAAAATGCGCATTTAAAATTATTTCATTATAAAATACTCAAGAATGTACAAAATAAGCCGCCCAGATACAGATGTTAAATTTACAGACACAGGATAGTCTATTATTATTATTTTAGGTTTGAACGCAAGGATACATCTTTGATTTTGAAAAATGATTCTGAACGAAGTTCGGTTTAATATTATTTTCCAATATATAACAATTTTCCATTGTTTTTGATAGTTCTTCTTACTGTTTAAGAAATTTACTTGGAAATTCAAAAAATGAATTCTATATCCAACCCGTTAAAAATTTTCAAATAAGAAAGCTCATCACTTTGAAACTCTTAAACAACTCCTTCTACCTGAAAATATTTACCTATATATTTAAAAAATAAAACATATCATTATAAAACCAATACCAAGGTGCATTTTTTTACCTTTAATTTTATGAATGATGCGTATACGTATACGTACATTACCTACTGTAAACAAACAGTATAATGAACGTCAAAAAAAAAAAAACAAACAAAATATATTAATTTAATAAAATGTGTTGTACAGTCGCCGTCAGATAAAATAATGACGATAGAGTTTGGGATACAATCATTTATAAGCCCCCGTTTTTCGCCATGCCAAGTTATCTGACCATGACTTACTACATACTCGTAGCCCGTAGATAATAAGAATAACCAAGAACTGTAAAAATGGATCATTAGGTAGAATATAGGTACTATAGTTACAAATATGCTACTAAATCTAGAAATAATCATTACCTATATATATATATATATATATATATACTCGAAAATATAAAATATGCAAATATATGCAAAATAAGTTTGCATATTTGAAATCTAGACTTTGTGAATAGAATTTATGTTATATTTATATGTGATTAATACCTCAAATATGTGTTAAATCCTCCAGTCGCGAAGCCGCGACGGGTAACCCGTAATGTAACACCCGCTGTGTAACACCAAAAAGGAATTTCACAGTCATAATTTTTTTCACGGACCATGTCTTGCGGGTACAGCTATCAAGGCCGTAGCTGGATCAAATTTTCGGAGGGGGTTTAAAACCATATCACATATTTTCAGAGTAAAAAACTAACATTTACCTTAAATTAAAAAAAGGTGTCTATATTTTATAATAATTTGTAATACATCTAGATAATATAAAATATTATTTTTATAGCACAAAGTCTAGCATTCTTTTTTTTTCTTTTGCGAAACGATCGATCACATCATCGGGATTGATTTTA
>JAIPRL010007653.1:0-22762 GCA_025469235.1 Pemphigus obesinymphae
AAATGGAAGGAAAATGTTAGTGTAGTGTAGTATTTACCGAAAAACATTGGGGACCCAACTAGTATAGTACCTAAAATAATCCGGGACCCAACTAGTGTAGTACCTAAAATTATCCGGGACCCAACTAGTATAGATATTTTAATTTTGGAACCCAACTAGGATGCAGCCGTTAAATAGTCCCGGCAGTGGAGCCATCACTTCCTGCTTCCACTACTAGTCTTTGTTCGTTTCACCTCCGGCTGCACGACCGTGACGTCAACGTTCGAACCGATTTCAACGATTCCCCCGCCACCCGCTGTTTAGGCTTCGTCGGTATACGTGTATAGTTGGCTCGTTCTAGGGGTAAACACAGACTAGTTTAAATCCGTTTACCCGCGCATATATATATATTATGTATGTACATATATTGATGAGAGAAAAAAAACATGAAAAACATTTTAAACATAGTGAGGAATGGAAAATTCGGAGAATAAAGTGAGCGAAAAATTTAACAAAATATTTTGTATTATTAAAATATGAAAAAAGGTATCAAATCTGCACATACATACATAATACACACTCGAACATACTCTACATTTATTGATAAATAGATTAATAATTGTTATGAGTTTGGAAAAATTAGTTATTTACAAATATTTATATATAGAATTTGTACATATACAATATTATTTTGTTAATTGTTGTTTAATGAAATCCGTCAGTTTTTTGAATCACTGTTGGATTTCTTGTTCCAGTTTAGAATTTGTCTGCACTTTTGCGTTGGCGTTGTTGGTTGGCACTGAAAGATTTTCTGTTGATTTTCCCTCACATTTTCTTGATGAATTCACTTCTCCTTGTTTGTAGTTGTGGTGGTGAGTGGTTGCTGGATTTTTTCGCTATCTTGATCTCCAAATACATGTTCTTGATGTATTGTTTTTATTTATTTTTCTTATTGATTGTGTGAGCAATTTTGGATTTATCTTCTTCCAAAAGAAGTTTTGTGTTTGATTGCTGGGCCATGTTTGTGAAGATGATAGTGGATTCTGTCAGTTTTTGTAGGTTCTGTGAGGTCTTGAAAATATTGCCCAGATAGGTATACAAAATATTTCACCATACGCAAAAAATTCCTTCACCCTGTCTTTGTGCGTATAGCTGTATAGGTATAATAATTTATAATTGTCTCCATGAGTATCTTAGGTATGATTTTATGGGAATTATAGCTTATCTAAGATATTTTACATTACCTATATAAGATTTTTGTTATATTTTTTTTTCTTAAATTAATTGAATGACCATATTGTTTAATAAACCTGGTCTTTTCCCAGTAGAATTTTTCAAAAATTGACACGAAACGTAAGTTTTGATAAAATAATGTAAGTCTTGCAAAACTGTTGGCTAATAATATTTTTTCTTAAGTTTAGCTAAAGTTTTCGTAATGTTAAAATGTCCTGATAAAATAGATTCATGGTATGATTTTAATATAATATTAGTTAAAGATGCTGGAACAACTAAGAGATATGTGATCACGTTATTTGACCAATTTTTGTAATATAAAATATCATCTTTAATGTAAAATTTTCTAGATTTTTTATAATACTTATTTTCTCATTTTTCCTGAATAACTAATATGATGCCGTTACAAAATTCGTCCTCTACTTATTTTTCTTTTAGTATTTTTAAATTAATATTATTAAAATATATTTCATTATTATTATCTTAAATATATCATAAATGCATCTTTGAAATGTGCAAGAACGGGTGCAGAAATGATAGAATTTTTTAAGGTTTCAAAAGCTTTTTCTTGATTTTCTCCCCAAATAAATTTTTTGTTCTTTTTTGATAAAACTGTTAAGGGGTTAGCGATTTTCACAAAACTTTTTATATATTTCCTATAATAACTGATTAACCCAATAAATGCTCACACGTCTTTAACTTTTGTTAGTTTTAGAAATATTTTATTGTTTCTACATATTCTACTATGGCGTCCTTTGAAACCTTATGTCCTAATAATTCTATTTCTGAACTAAAAAATATGCATTTATTTGTTTTAATTTTAATCCTGTCTCTTCTAATAAAATGAAAATTTGCTCTAGGCTTCCTCAAAATTATTACCAAAACAACAAATATCGTCTAAATAGGCTATCCTTGTTCTATATAAATAATCGCTAAATAAATAATTTATTATTCGTTGAAAAATTGGTCTAAATTTTTAAAACCTATTGTGGTATTCTTTTAAAATTATATAAACTGAAGTCTTTTATAAATCCCGTTTTATCCTGGTCTTCTCGTTTTATTAGTTTTAATTTTAATTTTTTATATCTTCGTCTTGAAATTTAACGCTTATGTTATATACTTTTGTAATATTATTGTTACTTGTATTTTGTAAAACTACGGGTTTTGAAATAATTTTTTCTTGTGGTAGACAAAATATTTGTATTTTTATTTGCGAATTTTGAAAAATAATCATTGTTGAAATACTATATCCCAATTTTTTTTATCCAAACCGCAGCATATTTTAGGTAAGGCTAGTGTATTTATTTTATTTTCTATGCAAAATTGACTAATATTTTGTAATGTTTTAAAAATGTTTTCGTATAACGGTTTTTCATAATATTTTTCCTTTGTAATGAGATTTAATATCCAATTATTATTAATTTTTTAATGAGCCACTTTCATCAATCGTTTTTCCTGACGTATTAAAATGTCTACGTTTTTAAATTTATTTTTAAATTGTAATGCGAATCCGCTAGATATAGACAAACAGCGGCTAATGCAATGCCCGATCGCCGTATTATTTTTTGTAGAAAAAATATCACCTACTATTTCCTTATAGTCGCAATCAAATTTTATTTGTGTATTTGCTAATAAAAATGTTTGGAATTCTAATAATGAGCATTTAATTGTTTAATTTCACTGGTTCATAAACCGTCTAACATTTTTCTATTTGATTTTTTAGTTTTATTGTCGTACTATTCCTTTGTGAAACGAATACATTCTGATATTTCAATATCTAATGTGTTTATCTATGTTATAGTATTTTGAATAATTTTATTTCTTTCTACCTCGTCTAGACTATCGTCTATATCATTGGTTTTTAATGCCCCATTGAAATACCTAACCAGTCTAAGTCGTAAATCCTTATTAATCTTACCCGAAATATTTAATTATTTTTAATAAGCACAAGTTAATAAGCTGATCTTTCTTTAAAAAATAAATATCAGTAATTTTATTAATTGAATTAGAAATTTCAGAGAGAGTCAAATTTTGATCGCTCATATGCCATTTTATATTTAAAGAAAATTATGTGAATTGTTCGAAAATTAAATAAAATTAAATCTGAAGGGGGAGAAAAAATATAAAATAAAAATAAGAGGAAAAAAATATTTCCCTATAAAAAACTAGCTTTTTGGTAAAAAAAAATCTTTACCTAGAAATAGTGGTGAAAATGTAAACGTGTAAAAATCGATTACACCTAAACCAAAAAAAATTTTCTTTCCTACACGGAAAAAAGGTTTTGGTCAACCCAAAGATCTCTCACATGCGTGAAAAATATGTACCTATCTAACTTTAGTACATTGAAAATCGTATTAATCAGATAATAAAAAATAAAAATAAAAATGTACATTTTTTTTTATATAGAAAATATACAATAAAAAAACTCAAAAAATGTATTTCACACACATCAAAAACATGTATATAAGTACCTCTCTATCGTAGGTACTCAAAATTATATTTATAAAACACGGAAATGTAAGTTTTTCTTCATAGAAAACATACAAAAAAAAACTGGAAAAACGTATTTCAAACACGTCAAAAAAAAAAAAATTTACCTATCTAAGGTACTCAAAACTCGGGAATGTAGGTTTTCTACTTCATAAAAAACATACAATAAAAACTAAAAATAAAACATATTTCCACACTTAAAATCAAATAATTCCCTAAACTACTCAGGAGGGAAAATTAATGTAGGTAAAAGCTTCTACACATAAAAACAAGTTCGGTCAAAACCAAAAAAAAACTTTTTATTCAAGGAGAAAAAAAAATACACCATATCTTGACAAAATATGTACTCAGTCGTACAATTAATAATAAATCCAATGTCTTGAGGTGAAACCCTTGTTCCGTCTTGATGTCGGTCGTGGTTATCGAATCTTTGGCAAGTGTACTCAGTCGCAAAAAAAAATAGCCGTGGAGCTTTGAGTCCCGTTGGGGATAAACTTTGTCATAGTCCTTGTTGATAAATCTTAATCTCGGGGTCTTGGAGCTTCGAGTCCATTGGACGACAACTTTGTCGTATACGTCAATGTAAGTTTTGACGTATACGGCAACACAAATTAATAAAACAAATCTTAATACAAAACACTTTAATACAATCGCAAACGTTTATCAATATACAACATAAAATAATATTATATCTCGCCTTTTCGGAGGTCTTTTGCGAGTACCTCCTCGCGGGCGAGACTGAACAGAATACCATAATATTTTTGTCATCAATAATAATTAGAAAAAATGTAACATAGACAATTTATAATTTTGACGGATTTGATGATATTTCTAGGTTTATTATAGTATACACGTCAGAATGTATACATTCATATAGGTACCTACATATATACCTATTTATAACATATATATAGTATATATTATATTTATATAGATTTGCCATACCTACTACAATACGTTATTCACACGAACGGAAAAAAAGATAATAAATATAATGATAAAAAGCCGGTCAGTAGGGGGTGGAAGCACTTCGCTCGTCGGTTGTCAGTATGGGTGGATGCACTTCGCTACTGGGCAGGATACTCTTGGTGGATGTATTGCATTTGAAAGCAATGATAAATCATTGCATTCAATAAAACGATTCTGAGCGTAGCTTCGGTGTACTATACATAACTCTTAATATTAATTATATACCTACTCAGTACCTACCTATGTTTAACATTACATTGAAGATCAAATGTAGAAATAAATATGATTTAGTGTGACCTTATGAATATTTTAAAATGTAATATGATAATATTTATAATAGCTCAGTTTCATGTAGGTACAGTTATTACTACATAATATTATACAGTATATTTTATTGAATGTTCAATTTATGACATATAATATTGAAAACGAACAAAATATTATGTAAATTTAGTTAAATTAATGCACGACAAACGTTATACTAAATTTTTCCCGGTCTTAAAATCTCATTTTACCAACTATTTGGACATAAATACCTCAAAATTGATAATTTTTTCGAAAAAATTTAAATGACTATAAAAATAAATTATGACTACGGATTTTCTAGATTTTTTTGAATTTAGTTAGAGTAACGTATATTTAACGCTGTATATAATTTTCAGAACTTAAAACCGAAAATTACCCCTTTTAGGACTTAGAAACCTCGAAAACTAAAATGTCTATAAATAGCCCAAAATTGCAAAAAAAATTTAAAAAAACTTAATCAACGTAAATTTATTACTAAATTAAATATTCGATGTAAATTTCAAGATTTTCAATTATTTTTGAAATTACGAAGAAATGAAAATTTACGAAACCGTATATTTGCCGTTTTTACCTCATTTTTTCGTAGTTTTTGCTTACGTATTAAAAAAACTATTGAAAAAATTGAAAAATGACTTCTTTAAAGTACCAACTAGATGCAATTTTCTACCGGAAACTGGGTAAGCTTGTAAAGATCGGAGCACTCCTTCTGGTAGAAAAAGTGTTAACAGAAAAAAAAAAATTAAAAATTAAATAAAATAAACATCATTGTATAACCAATAGCTCCTTCGCTACGCTCAGAATTTAATACTTAATAACCATTATTATTATTATTAATTTGATATATAATGACTATATGATGCCTAAATTCTCCTGTCCAACGCATTGTTTCTTTGGAAACTTGCTGATCGCAAACCACTCGGCTAACATCAAATTTCTAATTAAACTCCTCTCCTCTAACATCGATTTTCTCGAATTATTATCCCGTGTATCTTTCAACGTCTTTTGCCGTCGTTCTCGTTTCCTCCGTCCCCTTCTATATACGATTTTTTTCATAAAATTATTTTTTTAACACTCTCTTAGCCTGTTAAGTTTTTATCAATTATTAATTTTATACCTACCTATTATTCTGTCAATTTACCTCATAATGTCATTATGAATAATTTTTGTCTGTCTTAATTAATGTATTTCACCTATTGTATTGGGCTCGTCCCATAACATAAATAAAAATAAAAATAAATATAATAAAAGTTTCATAACCCCATATATCGGATAAACACTCGTTATCTCCGCGAAAAAAATAAAATAGCAAAAAAATGAATCAGCAGAGTGTGATTCAAACCCACAGTGTGATGTACCTACATTGAAAGTTAATTTAATTTATCGGCACCCTATATCACTAGATAAGCTATCTAGTCGAGATGATGTAGTGGTCAAAATTTCTCGTATTGAAACTATTCAGATAACGGACGATACTGTATTTCGAATAATACAAACGTACCTAAATATATGGGGAACGAACGTCACGATTGCATGGGGACGATTTGTAGACAAAAAAATGCTCAGTCGGGAGTTAAAACGTCCGTGCAACCAGGGCTGTAATCAGGGTCGTCCCGAGGGGTGGGGAGTCGTGGGAATGTCTCACCTTTCACCTTGGATAGCAGTCGACAAAATTAAGTTCAGTTGGAAAATTTAAGCTCAATCGGCAAATAATAGAAAAAGTCGATAACCTTTTTTTTTTTTTTATATATAAATAGGTATGAAAAATTACGAAAAATTAATTTGCACTGTAATACACTATAAGATCTCCATTTTCCTTACGGATTGGTTTATAATTACAAATGACTTTAAAATTTAAACATATAATTAATAGGTAAGGTTTAAGATGAGAGTATTGTATTAGTAGGGGTGGCGAACTTTTTTTTGGTTTAAGTGTCAACATTTTGTAAACTTTATTTAATAATTTCAAATAAAAGACAATTTTAAGAAGTTCTATTTTTTTCGCGTATCACTGAAATTTGACTGAAATTGACCATCATTGGTCCATAAGTATGATATAAATGTAGCGTGCATGGCATATACAATATATACCATGCGTAAACCTCTGCTTTTTTTATGATTACAATCTTGCGTACAACCCGAATCAAACCTCCTCGGTGTCGAAAAATATCGCCAAAAATCGTGAATGCCAATTTTGAGAGTTCGCGGTAATAATATGACAGAGTGCGAATCGCTCAAGCGATAAGAAACGGACGGCGGAACGGTTTTCTTCCAGGTGATCTATAGGGTGAACACAAATCGTAATCGTATATGGTATGTAATTAAAACACGCGTCTTCGGAAAAGTCGAAATATGGACGAACAGAAAATGGAAAAAAAGTATAGTTCCAATATTAGGTACAGCATATTGAATGTTTCTATTTAATTTTATAAACAGATTTGGATTATTCACAATGCTTTTTGTGCTTTTGTCTTTTTTACAATTATTATATACATCAAGAACGAGAAAAAAAATCGGATCGGCAGAGTGAGTTCCAATCATACACTAGCATCGAAGGTTCGTTAATACAATCAATGCCCTATACCACTAAGCTATTGAGATGATAAAATTATCGAAATTTTTCTTATTTAAACTATTTAGATAACGGACGGTACCGTATTTGAACTCATAATATAGGTACCTACATACATATAATCGGAACGTTGAAAAATATCGGCATAGGTCACAAAAGCCGATTTCGGGAGTTCGAGGTAATGAGATGACGGCGCGAGAAATGGGCAAGCGATAAGAAACAGATGACGAGATGGTTTTCTTCAGAAAATTCGAAATACGGACGAATGGAAAAATCATAAATTCAAAATATGAAAGTGATAAAAACGGAAAAGAAAATACCCACTGTCATATATGTCGATGTATAGGTTTTGACGTTGCGTAAAGTTTTCTCTTCCACAAAAAACCGTCCATTTGGAGTTAAGGTAATATTTGAGGCCATTCTTAGGATTTGCGAGGCCCGGGACAAAATATTATTGTGAGGCTCTTCTGAACTGTAATATCAAATTATTTTCTTGAAAACGTAAATAAGCAAAAAAAAAGGTCATCAACCTTTGAAAAAAATTAATTAATATACATTAATATTGTGAGGTCGAACAATCTTTCTTGAGCTATTGTAGCCCGTAAAAAATTAAAAAAAAATTTTAGTTTTAAAAATTTCTTTTGGTACTTACAGTAGTTATTACTTATCAGTTATCGGTATTTTAAGCATGATTCTTAAAGTTATAGAAATATGGGGAAATGATTTACAGGTCATTTTCAAAATATTGAGACATTCTAAAGAGGTTTTTTTTATTTATTGTTAACTCATGGAACAAATAAATACTATCTATATCCTGACTATTCAGTTATTGTACAAAAGTAACAAAGTTGTAAATCTAAAACACGACAGTGATAAAAACGGAAAATAAACCAAAAATAAATAAATAAGCACAAAAAAACTATTCTAAGCGAAGCTTCGGCGTATATAACATGAGTAGGTATTGCTGTGGATAATAACTAAGATGAATTATTTTATAACAAAATAACTTCAAAATTTAAATTTGCCATAAATAGCCCAAAATAAGGAAAATATTTCTCTCATCAATGTTGTACTTATATACGTTTTTGGTTAAAGTTTCAAGTCTATAGACCTATTTTTTCCCCAATATTCGAACACATTTTAATACATATATTGTCGAAAAATTGAAATGGAAATGTATTTAAATTAACTGTGTATACTAATATTTGAGATTTTTTGAACAAAATTTGAAAAATTTACGTATTTTTAATATTGAATAAAATTTTCAAGACCTAAAATCTAAAATTAAATCTTTTATGATGAAACTTAAAAATTGCTAAAAATAGCCCGAAAATGTCAAATTTTTTTACGTAATATTTATTTAAATACATTTTATGTACAAATTTCAAGACTTCAGGACCATTATTTATGGAATTATAACGAAAAAACCAAATTTGATTTTAACAAAATAGTGCTTTAACCGTTTTTCCTTGATTTTTTTGTTATTTTCTTTATGCGTTTATTGAAAAACTAAAAAAGTTAAAAAGTACTTACCTACTAGCTGCAATTTGCTATCAGAGCACTCCTTCTAATAGAATTTATGGGTATAGACATTTAAATGTAACACCTACCGAGTATACAGCTCCTTTTGAGTGTGAACTTATTATATACTTATATATATATAAGTATAAGTATAGAAGTATAATAGTTATATAATATACTTATATTATATAACTTATTATAGGAATTATAACTTATTTTGAGTGTGACACATTATAATTAAAACTCTTAAGTGCGACACCTTTTGAGTGTAACTCGTGAATTTACTACAATTTATATACTACATCGGGATTTTTAAAAGTAGATTTTTATTTTAGGTTAAAAAAATCTCCTTTTAAATGCCAGTTGCAACACTTAATAATTGAAACTGGTTTTGAGTGCAACACATTTTGAGTACCTACTATATTTATGTATTAGGTATATTGGGGTTCGTTATGGTCACTTATTGTGAAATTTAGGAAAAGGGCGTTCGCTTTCTAGAAGATAGTCTTCCAACCACTAAAGCTTTTCAGATAAATAGAAAGATATAGTGGATAATCCAAGGATTAGGTGGTTGGAATATTACTGTTGCCTGATTTATATACGAACTGGAACCTCGCTTTGTTTGATTTTGACCGAGTTTAATAAAATTATAATAAATAAATGTACTAAAATTGTGAAAAATACTTTGGAACAATTTGAATTTCGTATTTATCATAATATTATATTGATTTAATATTAGATATTTACTTTGTGAATTAATTGATTTGCCATTCTGGGATTTATCATTGTGGCCAGGTAAAAATGTACAAAATGTTCGGTAAATATCGTACGTAATATATAAGTAATATTTAGTAACGATAAAAATTCATACAAAATTTAGAATATGTCTAGTACGTCAAAATTGCAGATATTTAAATACCTAGTGGGTCATTATAGCCAGGGAACAAAGCCTTTGAGTCTTTTGAGTAATAATGAAAGTTATCACTTACTGTAGGCTACGATTAAAGTAAATAACTACGATAAACATTTATGAAAATTGAATACTGACTCAAGGTTTTGATTGTTTTTATAATTATCTTAAATAAAAACCTATTTATATTAAATTTTCAGATCTATCTCGTCATTACACAGTACAATAAATATATTTTTCTAATACGAGTTACACAGATAACCTAACCTAACCCAGTAACCTAACCCAGATTTCGTCTGGGGATCGATTACCACCATATCGATAAACACTTGTGGCAGTCATTATCTTCGATGATACTGTGAACTTTTGCCATAGAGTCATGAACATATACATCCGTGCGTAGATATAGAATATAGGAAAATACGGTGTGTGTTTATTCTTGAAAAGGACAGAATACAGCCGAACAGAATGCGGAAAAATTGTACATGGTACATTCAATGCACAATAACGATATGAAAAAAATTATTGAAATTATTAATCAATTATTATTGAAAAAAAAAGTAACTTACTTAGTTAAAAGTTAAAATTTCCTAATTAGGAAAAAAAGCCGATATACCTATTATATCGTAAAAAGGTAAAAAAGGATGGTTATTCTTTATGCTCAAAAAAACTACTCGGGACTTCTTCTGTCTGAAAAAGTATATACATGTAAACATAAAAATACAACACGCCATTTTAAAACCCATGCATAAATAAGAAATCAGAAAATAATTTCTAACTGCCAAGATACCTACATTATTGTTTGATTCACACTAATATAGTGTAAAATAAGCAGTACCTACTACATCAATATATTTTCTATACTGGATGGACATAAATACCAGCCTCCATGTAGGTAGTTAAAAGACCGGGCTCAGCCCAATATTCGTGAACGACCAACGTCGCAGCGTGTGCGTGAGTGGTACATCGATTCTTAACGATTACGTACATGCTATTCTAGGTACCTACTAAAATTGCGTATAAGTACCAAAAAGTAAAATCCCATTGAAAAATTTGCATTGTTCTTCGGGTAAAATTTAACTTAATTTAGATACTTTTAGTATAAAGTTAACTTTAAGTTAACACGTTAATTTTAATAAAAAGTAACTTATTAAGTTAAAAGTTAATCTGAAAAAAAGTAACGTTTTAAGTAACTTAATTAAAATTAACTTAACTTTTTAACTTAATTTTAACTTTTAACTCGTTAATGCCCAGCCTTGCCTAATACATATTATATAGTCAGGTTTATTTTTTACTTAAGAAAATTATTGTGATTGGCTTTGGAAATGTTATAAAATTGTACAATCTATAGGTAGCTATATATATCTAAAATCCAATACCATCACACACCACTGCAGTACCACACCACACCAAACCACAAGATTATAAGGAGTATTATTTAGATAATGTATTATATTTTCTTTGTACGGATTTGTGTTTGTGTTAGCCGTATGTCATCATTAATGATAATAACCCCTCGAATTAAAAGTATACGAGAAGCCATTGCATGCACCCGCGTTTATGTGCACATGTCAGCAATCTATTTTACGATCACGAAAAATGTACCTATATTTTTGATTAAAATAAACGATTCTAATTGTATCGGAATGTCGCAATGAGTACATAAATTTAAATTTAAAAAAAAATATTTCAAATTTTCATAATATTTACGAAGGAATGATGGAGGCACTTTTTAAATGTTGGTTTTATTTAACTAGATGTTTCTCATCAAAATGTTGACAATTACAGAAACTTTAAATGAATTTAAGCACGCATCGTGTCCGACTGTTGGAATTAGAATTTTGAAGAATGAGTAGTCATTAACTAAAAAAAAAAAAAAAAAATGAATGCGGAGAGGCCCATTAATAATAGACCATGGAGAGCCGGCTTAAGCTAGGTACTGTAAATTGTAAATTAATTTCTTTAATAAAATACAATTAGGTATAAAGACGAATTTTATATTTAAAAGAAAAATTGTTTTGAAAAAAGTATGTTTAAGCCATCGATTTATTCAGACACTAAAAACCAATATACATATACATTTTTTCCACAAAAATTTTACATAGACTCTGTTCGGACCGCAATGTTTTCCACACATAGTTTTAGTATCCCAAGTAGCGTAATTGGTGCATGATTTGTAATTGATGGAATTGGTCCTGCTGATGGCTGCTTTGGGACACGATCGCCGGGTCTCCATTAGCCTGGCGTATCGTCTCCATGATGGACACGTAGTAGTTGAATAGTAGGTCGTCGACGGTGGCCAGTGACAATGTCTGCTGGGCAAGGGACGCCAATACTGGGACGGGCTCGACAAAATTCTGGACGTAAAAAGGTCCGTTGTTCATCACCGGCGGTGCGTTTGTGATGACCGAGCCGACGGCGGCGTGCCCGTCGTACGCCGTGTACCGGCGCTGGTTCGGATCGGCGTAAAGACTAAATGTGGATGCAGAGCTGCTGGCCGAAAACGACGCTGCGTCCATCGCTGTAGACATGTCCGGAAGGATACGCTGAATGTTGGTCAAAGTGTTGTCCAGATCAACTAGTTCGGTATCCAATCTGTGTACACGGTGCGCAAAAACAACGATTAAGTATTTACATTTTTACACAAATTTTCTTTTTTTTTTTTTTTTAATATGTACATCGTACGTATATGTTACGGGAAATGTGAACCACAAATAAAATTATTTATTTTAAAAATGCATTTATGTGAAATGTGTGAACGTATATTATGTTTATTGCATGTTATCTAATTTAAAAGGAATTTAAAAAATATATATATATTAATTTAGTTAGGTATACCAAACTATTTGTTATCAAAAGCATTCTCAAAGTTTAGGGCATATGATGTGCAAAAAAGAAAAAAAAATTGTGCTATTCAAAGGTGCCATAAAAATAAAACATAGATAATATAAATAAATAGGTTATTAGTAGGTACTATTTTATGGTAGCCAGAGTGACAATAGGCATGGACAGTATCAACGAAAGGGGCGTGGACGAGGAAGCTGTTACCAGATATCAAGAGATATTCAACATACTCGAAATAGTTATTAATTCATTATTTAATTATTATTTATTCATTATCTATGTATTTTATAAATTGTTTTCCAAGAATAAACGATAGCGGCGTTTCGGCGGTAATATGATAGCACTTTTCCCGAGGCTTTGTCGGTTAAAAAAACAGGGGAAAAAATGGTGACTAGATTAAATTTGAAGAAATTCGGAACAATAAAATCCAACTTTTCATTAGTAATAATTTTTTTTTTTTTTGTGGGAGGAGGAGAATTTTTTTTTTTTAAACTTACGTTTATACGTTATATATAATATACGTTTATAAGTCCTATAAACCTTCTTGAAATTTAAGTATTTTTATTAAAAGAACACCACATATGCCATATTTAAGGGGTTCTGGGGGTTCTGTATAAACAATTTTTAAGAAATTTTAATAAAAATAAAATCTATTAATTTAAAAATATTGAAGTACATTTTAATAGAAATTTGAAAATAGTTCCGTATCAGTACCATTGTTTATTTTCGTATAATATAGATATTTGTTAACAAAACCGTTTTATAAGAAAAATGTATTCTCGGGCTATAGTTGTAATTAAGTAACCAAATGTCTACACAATATTGTACATAAAATTATCTGTATTTATCCGTTGACCATTTTACGATATCACAAATATAACTGATGTTATGTTGTCAATAAAAATTCCCCCAAAAAATAGTTTTTACAAGATTAATAATTTTTTTCAAGATTTTATATTTGAAAAAAAATAATGATGGTAGAACACAGATAGTATCATTATCTAATAATATTGTGTGATAATTTGGTTTCTTATTTATGACTACAGCCCGAGAACACATTTTTCTTGCAAAACAGTTTTTACGGTAAAATAACACATGTGTGGCGTCTTCTTGAAAAAAAAAACATATATACGAGTACCTATATGAATTTATACTAGGTATATACAGACTTCAGACGGGGTGTAATGACTGATAAATAACTCGTAGTCTGTGGTAGGTATATGTAATTGATAATTAAATAAACGATGGACGATGGACGATGGACAATAAACTATGCAAAAAATGCGGAAACTTCACCGATTGTTAAATATTTGTACAAAATAAAATAATTAATAAGTAGGTACCTACCTACATCAATAATTATTTATATTGTTTATACAAATTTAAAGATCAAAATAATACGTAATATTAATCAAATTAATTCGGGGACACTATAAAGGTCTTGCTCAAACCCAGTAATAATGTCTAGTCCCGATGGACTTCTTCAGGACACCGGGACTTGAGTTCATAAACCGGTATCATCCCGGATCTTCCGGGACGAATGGCAACCCTATACTATTTTAAAATATATATATATATATATTTTTAGTTTTTAAGTTATTATTATTATTGAAAAAAAAAACGGGCTAATGCCCAATATATACAAATAGGTATAAGATAACATATATAACATAAAAAAGATAATGACAATAAAATATGTTTATATTAAAAAAAAATAAAGACGGATGATCATTGGCAAAGCTTATTATACGGGTAATAGTCCAATTTTTTAAATAATTTGTAACGCAATGTAAAATGAGAAAATTAGAATTATTGCGGGTGTATCGAACGGGGACCTTTAAGTTAATTAGTGCTAAAAGGGAAGAGGAGTCGACAGAACCAGAAAGGAGCTTACGAAGAACAGAAAGGTTATATGAGTTTCGACGGTCAGCTAAAGAGAATAAATTAAGAAAACGAAGAACTGAAGTATAGTCGTTGAGAGTACGATTAAATATATTTAAGGCATGTTTCGCGAAGTTCGAGAATTTGCTCTGAACCCGTTCAAGTTATTTACTAGCGTCAGATGTTCGTGGGTCTCATACAACTGAACCTTTATATTACTTGGCATAATATAAGAATTCACATACATAATAAAAAAAAAAAAACATTATAAATAAACTGTTAAAATAAATCGTTTTATTTGCGGTTCACGTTGTCCGTAACACATATACATTAGGTATATAGTTTCCAAAAAAAATCGAATAATATTCAATCGGGTGGTTAATAGTCAGTGGTGTAGGGGAGGGCACACGTGGTCCTAACTACGTGCCCGAATCGGGCGCATACCCATTACATTGTTTACGACTACATCACTGTTAATAGTGATTAAATGTTAACATCTATGTTTTACGTACTTCATGACGTCGTACTCGACCAGCCTGAACGGGTTGCGGGTCCACAAAAGCGTCGTGTCCGCGAATATGGGTTGCTGCAGGACAAACGGATGCAGGGTCCAGTATACGCCCATCTTATCCAGTCTTGACCTCTGCTGCATGGCAGCCGTCCCCGCCAATCTCATGAAACACTTGTTAATGACCAGTGTTTTCTGGACCGATTTTTGCCAGCCAGGCGCGCTCCGGCGGTAGTACACGAACTGGTCGCAGTAATACCGGCAAATATCGGCCATTCGAACCGTCTTCCCGGGCGCACTCCAAATGGCCAGCGCCGTAAGCGATCTATAACTGTACGGCGGTCTTTGGTCACCGTACATATTGTATCTGGGCTGTGGCATTATAATCGATATTATCTATAATATTTGCTCAAATACGATATTTCTCAACGATTACACGCGTATGTGTGACCCGCGACAGTGACGTAACGGTTTCGGGACGTGAACTGAACGGACGCGATTGTACGAGAACGTGTACTGGACGAGTATGCACGGGCCGTGCCGGTGGAGTGACGTCGGCGCAGAGATAATGAAGCTTTCCCTCTCCGCGAACGGCGCCGCCGGCGAACAAACCCGGAGCTGTCTGACAACGGCGCGTCGGCGCGGGTACGTTTGTAATGTAGTAAATAAGTATTCTGGTGATCAAGACGTACCTATTAAGCAATGTTGCGCATTACCGAACTTGTTTTAAGTCCATATTTTTTTAAAACTTTTCAACACGACTAGAGGCATTTCTATCCTATTGACCAACTAATTCGAATTTTTCTGCTCGGGATTTATGCGAATGTATAGCTTTATCAGGAAATATCGTTAATTTATCATTCGTCTAAACTATTCTCCATTTTCAACAGTGTACCTACGTCGGATCTATCTTTAGTTTTGAAAAAAACTATACTGAGTTAGCTCAATTTGAACGACGCGTCAGTATACTATTATATTTAAAAATTATCATTGGAACGGGAAGTGTCCGATTTTTATACTTAAATCAAAAGTAGTTTTTGGACAAAAAAACCATAATCATATTATTATTAAGATTATTAATTCAATATAAATTATTAATATAACAATAATTGGATTGTTTTCCTCGCATACCTCGGTTTTGGACCACAGTCTGACTTGGCGATTTATGCCAATTTAAACCAAGTTCGGTATAATGTTTTATGATGTAGAGTACTTGTGCATATTATTTTAATAAGTCAGAAAAATATATAAATCGTATAAAAAATATATATTAAAAAATAAAGGAGTTTTTAAATTTATTATCCGGTACAATATTAAAAAAAAAACTAAACGATGACTTTATTTGTTATTTTGTTATTTTCTGTATATTTAAAAAAACATTTCCTTAATAAAGGTACTTTTAAGTTTCTAAACACAACTTTAGAGTCTTAGAGATCTTGTTGGTTCCGTTCATAGTTACGAGAGATATTGTTGATTTTAGTACTAGGGAGATAGATATTATTCATTTTAGGTTTCTAAATATACGTTTAGATCACTTTATCTATATAACCCTCTGTCTATCATCAAGTCATTGTCATAGTTACTTAATACATACATAGGTACTAACTAGAAAGATTGTTGAACATGATGATGATTTAACAATTGATTATCCTCACAAATATTTGATCATATAATTATTAATATATTATTTATATTAATATATAATATAATATTATATATATTATATATTTATATAATATTATATATATTATATATTTATAATTACTAATAAATAGAAATCTGGAAATCTAACACACTCGAATAAATGATATTTTTCTAATGACAGTAAGTCCGTTTGTCCTTTCAATTCATTTTTGTAACTAACGATATCAATATTTAAACTTTTTTTTATGATTTTCATTTTTTATATATAAGTATAGTAGGTTAAACTAATTATTTAAAAAATTATGGCTTATTATTTAAAATACGCAAAACTGGAAATTTAACCGGCTCGCAAAGTGGGCTTTCAGAACTTGTTTTTTTACACTTAAGGAAACTACTTAAAAAATAGAAAAAAGACCCATCCAATGTACCAATTACACCCAATGTTCTATCAAGAATGGTTTACAATAATACTACAACATTCTGACCGAGAATTTTCGGAGTAGAAGTCCCCAGCCACCCCATATTTAAAATGTCGTACTTTTTATACGCAAATATTTAGCATGTGTTTGCATGATTATTTTCACAATTTGCATGAATTTTGTTTGGAAGTATAACAACTATTTAGTGGAGGGTTTGGAGACATGTGTAAATATATCGTAAAAATACATATTTTCATACATTTTTTTATACTAATATTTAGCATGTAATTAGCATATATTTGCACAACAATCGAGATAATTCCCTTGTTATTATTTTTCGTGCAACAGCCGTTTATCTAACTCGCATGTGTGGTTAGGTTAGGTATTTTGGGAGCATTTTGCTGACAAATACCTAGGTACCTACACATCTCATAAATACATGTTTATCTATTTGATGTTGTTTTAATTTAAAAAGGTGTACAAATTGAAAATTGGGTATGAGGCCAAACAATTAAACAATGAGACTTTCTTTATAAATAATTGATTTTAAAAATTTTGAAAATATTTATATTTATCACCCGAAACTATTCCTTTTTAATTTAATAGACATCCCAGTGATACTTTTGATTTTTTCTAAGCAAAAATACACCCTGAGAGTCCTACTCTTTAATAAAATTTTCAGAAAAAAAACATTTAGCTGGAACTAAGTTTAATATGTATATACGCATGGCTGCAAAGAATACTTTTAAAAAGTATTTCAGTACCTAAGTAAAAAAAAATATTGTTGAAAAAAGTATTTAGAGTAATGTTCAAATACTTATTTATCAAATGTATTTAAGTAAGTACTCAAATACATTAAAAAAATATTTGAAATAATTTGTAAATACTTTAAAAAAAAATATGTATATTTTATTCATAATTGTATTAATATTTAATGATAATTATACATACTATTTACTGACATATTTTGAACAAATTATGTTTTTGAAATGTATTATTTATATAACTATATGAGTATATGACCAAATGACATTACATTTCAAAAACATAATTTGTTCAAAATATTTGTCAGTTATTGATGTTCTTTTTGTTATAGTAGCTGAATATTCTTTCGACCGAAGCACTGTTGCTTATAATCACACTATAATCAGAATATGATTTTAAACTTTGATCTATAAAATAAATCATATAGCTTATCTGATTTTATAATATATACATATATTTTTTTCGTATACAATTTGCGATATGTGACATTTTGATTTTTAATAAAATAATATAACATACATATAAAATATAAAAATATTTAGAATAAATTACTATTCAATACCATACAAAGTATTTGAATACTACTCAAATACGAGAAATAAAAAAGTATTTGAATAAAATATTTAATACTCAAAAAAATATTTGAATATCAATATTCAAATACTTTTACTCAAATATATTACAATCCTGTATATATGATAGGCAATTAATTAAAGCCGAATTAATTAATTCAAATAATATGCCAAATAATACCCACTTGTAGGTATGTGCCCACAGAAATTTCTGTAATCACATGAACGTAGCCAAGTTATTTGGTTAGATAGGTAAGCAAAAATAGTCATATTACAGAAAATGTAGTGTAGGTTCTAAGTAGGTAGGTAAGAACCTTGTAGTCATAATTCCGAGATATGTGTTTTTAGTTTCAGAATAGAGTGAGAAAAAATCGACCGTATTATCTTCGTGTAAACAATAAGGGGCCGTCAATTATGTGAGGCTTTATTCAAAAATAAAGAGGAGTTTATAAAATACAATTCTAAATAGATAATACACGAGTATATGAACATAAATATTAATATTTTATTTTCATCGTCTATTTTACAATTCTATCATTTATATTAGGTTAGGGCTTGAAAACGTTATTTTAACGTTATAACTAGGGTTAGAATGCTTATGATTTTCCATGATTTTTTTTAGGTTGTCCTATTCCTATTGTGTGTGTATCTATTCATAAATATAAATTATTTTCATGATGTCTAATGTCTATATTAAAAATATCACAATTTTATTTTACATATTTTCAAATTTTATTTATAATATTTTGGTGTTGATTTACTTGTAGAATTATTTATATATACTTCTACCAGTAGTTGTTTAACACTGAAGATGAGAACATTGTTTTCGAAATACGTATGTGTTAAATAAAAACAAATTATTTTGTAGAAGCTGGGTATTTATTTATATATATTTAATTTATAAGTGCATTTTTTTGGTATTTTCCGTTTTTACTTTTTAAACACATACCTACACATACCTAAAACATAATTTTCAATAAAAAATACTAAAAAAACGTCATCTTTATTTTAATATCTGAATCTGAATCTAAATTTGATTACCTATCTGTATTTTATATAAATTATCGATTATTTATTTCTCGAATTTTATATTGATATACGGAATATAGGAACTTAAATAGCATTTTTGATAGAGTTCTTTAAATAGGTATTTAAATTATAATATGCATATATCATATTTCATAATGATTATTAATTAATATAATGAACATAAATTGTAATTATTATTTTATTATTTTTAATGCATATTTTAAAAATTTTCGTGCATATATTTTTTATTTAGCTAGTACATATATATTTGAAACACAAAAAGTTATAATACAAATAACGTTTTAAAACTAAAAATTTTTTATCAACCAATAATTTTTTAACTTTATATACAAAACTTTTATGCAATAAAGGGAATAGACCTGATGTCTTTAATTTTAATATTTTTGAAATAATTTTTTTATTATAAGTCTGATACACACACGTATACATTTAAATATTTTCAAAATATGCGGCTTTACATTTTATAATTTATAGTTTTATTTAGTTCATACTTTATACACCTACCTACGTATACTTGAAACAATTAAAATATGAATTTCAATGACACAATTATTTATGCAGGCATACAATGCGTTATGAATTTAAAAAGAGTAAATATTGAGTGTGATTTACTCGAAAATTCATCAGAAGCTGATGAACTACTTATATTAAAATGTCTCTTCATAAAACTAGAGCACTCTGTGATTTCAAAAAAAGGCAAAAAATTAAAAATTATGTAAACACTAAACAGATTTCAGCGGAATTTAAGTTTCACTTTCGACTGTTACATTAAAATTTGAAATAATATTTATTCTCTATAACTTAAATATGTTGTAATAAGTATTTATTTTTATATTATAAGTTATTACTGATGGAATTACCGCAAACTGAAACAATATTAGGAAGAACCCCTATTGGAAACGACTGTTGTCTTCTCTTGACATTATGGGTTTTAGTAAATGAAAAAGAAATATTTAGATCTGTAGCTAAACGATATAGTGTACCTAAGTAAATCAAGTGCTCACAGAATTTTCACTTCTACTATCAAACCAATTTACAATCTTCGTCATATATACATAGTTTGTGCTCAAGGTACCTAATATTAATATTTAATTTTATTGTCCTATATCTCAATCAATCTACATAATATTAATAAGTGTGAATAGGTATTATTAGGAGCTGAAAGTGTACCCAATATCAAAGGATTTCCAAACTTGAGAAATATTTCTTTTCCTGGGGCTTTTTCTGCAGTTGATTGCACACATATTGGTATCAAAGATAATAGCTACTTTAATCAGAATAGATAACATAGTGCAAATCTACAAGTAGTTTTTAATTTTGAAGGTAACTTTATAAATGTAGAAATAATATATAATATGAATGTTTATAATCTAATAATTAGATTTAATCAGTTGATTCGAGTTTAAATAGTAGTCTCTTTCTGTTTTAGGAATGTTTATTGATGCTATTGTAGGATTTCTCGGGTCCTGTAATGATGCATTATGGGTTTTCAAATAGTGTATTATATCAGATTTTAGAATACAACCCTAGATTACTTTACCCACTAATCGTTATATATTAAGTGATCCTGCATATCCACTAAATGAGTATTTAATGAAACCTTATCGTCTTTCAATACTAATACCAGGAGGAATAAAAGTTTTTAATACTGTAATTTATTCTTCAAGAACATGTATTGAGTATGCATTTGGAGCTTTAAAGGGGCTATTTGGACATTTGAAAGGAATTAAATCAATTAATGTTACCTTAGTTTCTCAAACTACAGTGACATGTTATATTCTACATAATGTATGTGTTAAACAAGGTAAAATTAATTTTTTTTAATAATATTCACATATTTTGTACTATCAATTTCTCAAATCATGGTTTTGTTTTATTAGGGGAAGATATTGAAGAATATTTTTCAGGTGAAACTGTAGATGATTTCAATGAGCAATACACTGTTCATCATAATGAAATAGAAGAAGATATATGCGATAAAATTTGCAGAACTTTATGTAATACAATTTAATTTTTATTTATTTTTAAAATAAATATTATAAATAAGAACTAATAATTATTTTTGGATAGAATTTTATTATAATTTGAAAAATGTTATTCACTTACAAACAAATAACTAAAAACTGAGAAAAAGCTTAAGAAATAAAAATAATAATATTAACACTTATGAAATCAATCTTATGATATATAAGTTACAAATTAATAACATATTTCAAATAATGAATAATAACTGATATAATATAATATATTCATAGTTTATACATTCGTATAAATATTATGTTCCAAGTAATTAACAAAATAATAATAGAAATAAAAATATTTTACTACTTTATAAAATGATTTATAAAATATTTAACATAACTGATAGATTTGTATTCAAAATACGTTTTTTTAAAAAAACCTTATACTAAATATAAATATTCAAAAATCATATGTTATTCACAAACTCATCCATAGATTTAAGAATTTGAGTGATAGTGACTAATGTATCTATTTTTTCTTTAAGTTTTAATAGTTTTTTTTTTTTTTAACAAAATTTTGCTGTGAGGAAAAATTCCAGAAGCGTGGAGGAAGAGTTGTGTAGTACCAATATTTAAGGGTAAAAGAGATGTACAGGATTGTGGAAATTATAGAGGGATAAAACTTATAGCAATACTTAGCCATAGTATGAAGATTTGGGAAAAGATAATAGATAAAAAGGTAAGAGGTGAGACAACTGTTACTAGAAATCAGTTTGGGTTTATGCCTAGAAGGTCAACAATGGAGCCAATATTTTGTGTGAGACAGATTGTAGAGAAGTACAGAGAAAGGAAAACTAAATTATGTATGGTATTTATTGATCTAGAGAAGGATTATGATAGGATTCCTAGGGAGATCTTAAAGTGGGCATTAATGAAGAAAGGATTACCAAAGGTGTATGTGAACATAATTGAAGATATGTATGAAGGGGCGAGTACAAGAGTGAGAAGTCTGTATGGAGAAACTGAGGATTTTAGGGTCAGAGTAGGGGTACATCAGGGTTCAGCTTTGAGTCCTTACTTATTTTCCCTGGTAATGGATGAGATAACAAAGGATATACAGGGGGAGGTACCATGGTGCATG
>JAIPRL010007654.1:0-22759 GCA_025469235.1 Pemphigus obesinymphae
TACCGGAAAATGCACTAAAAAAGGAAAATATGACCTAAAAAGGCAAAAAAATTACCCAAAAAATTAAAAACGCCGAAAAATGCAAAAAAATGCAAAATAAAAGTTTCGTTAATGACTTTGTTGTCACGTGATTCAAATTTTGTGCTTAGAAAGATATGTTTCACAATGAGCTAAAAAAAATGCACTTTCCTACAAATTCACAGCCCTACTCATAACACAGATAACACAGATGCTCGTAATTTAATATCGTATCGATGCTCGTGTATACATTATATCGTGCAAAATTAGAAAATGCAGAAAATTGGTCAAATGACCAAATAGAAATACTAATTGACGCATATAAAGAGGAAATTATATTGTATGCAACAAACATGGCTAGATAGTAGATACTACAATAAACATTTATGTTTATTTCTTCGCCTTAATTCATCAATTAATAAAAAATATACCTACTAATTATCTTTTGTCGGCGACGAATGACTTGGACTGCAATTGCATCCATTTTTCTGTTAAATTTTAATTATATTTCTTATACTAGGTATATTATTATATTTTCGAAATTCGAATACTTATAATAAAATATAATACAAACTTCACAATTTATTATAATTCATAATGTTAAAAATATGTTTTCTTCGAAATTCAAATATTTATCTTTGGCCCGAACAACCATCACTATGTGATAACAATCTAACCAGCTGGAAGGTCCAGCCTGGAAACTCACAACGTGTGATGCCAACATCGCAAAGAGACCATCACAACATCCAATACCACAGCTCGCTTTGGAACCAAGCATGAAATCAATCATGCAATCCAGCAGCAAAACAAGCGTCGTGTGCGCCCAAAATTAAGACGAGTTTCGATGGGGTTGGCACACGCTCGGCTTGTGCGCTCGCGTTCGCATTGCGCGTCGGTCGAGCAAACGATAACGGACGAGCTCGAAATGCACAAAACGAAAATACAACGCACAACATACAAAACGCACACACAAATTCGCTCAAGTGTGCACGCATTTTTATACGTGCAGTGTAATGCACAATAGTAGGTTAGGTACACACGAAAGCGGTTTATTAAGGGGAATGTTGCGTACATTTTTATTTGAACACCGGCGAAAGTTGTTTTTGAGAACAACGTCAGCGTTTTTTTTTTTTTAAACTATTGGAATCGAGTCGCATACTCTACATAATAATATATTAGTGATCCGTATTTCTTGTGTGTTCGAATTTTCAAAATATTTCTACGTATTAAACTAGGTACAATAAATTCCAAAAAGACAAAAATAATGAAATATTTCATTTTAATATTCTCTAACTAACGTTAATGCAATACCAATGTGATATTTAAATATTTATTTTGTCAATACTCCTCAATCCAAGGTTAACAAAATATGAAACGAGAAATTAAGCGCTTGTACTACGATATTGCCTAGTAAATAGATTTTAGGCGCAGAAAATATACCTTATACCTACTAAATAACTACAGGTAACGTGGTTTTTATTTTTAAGCACTGATCTAGAAATTAGGCTCAGACAATATCCACTTGATTATCGGCAAGTTTTTCGTTGTTTTCTAGACCACGATAATTTACTAGCGTACCACTTACTTTTATCCTTTAATTATGCCAGTTTAAAAAAAATAAATAAATTCGGTCATTTTAATGTTTATGTAGTGGTTGTATGCACACCAATTATTTCAATATTTTATACTTTATAGGAATATTGTAAAAATACATATTGTGTTTTTTTTTTCAATTGTTGGAGCACTTTTATCTATTTATATGAATTATTAGGAAACTTGTAGTTTTTATAAACTTTTAAAGAAATATCACGGTGATTATGCAATAATGAAAATAAAACTGACATGCAACCACTTATAAAATACTTTTAAAAATAATTTAAATATTTTTATATCGTTGAATTTTTTTTGTCTTAAATCTTCCTTTAAATTGCCTACACAGAAACATTTTAAAACCGGGTGTGTGATGTCCTAACCCGATTATGTCCAAAGATGTCACATGTAGGTAATTTTAAAGATTTTATGTATGGAAAATGAAAATCCAACAATTATTGAATAATGTTTAAATATAAATTTAAAAGTAATTTGTAAATAGTTCTGTATTGATACCACTTTTTTTTGGTAAATGATCATGATTCATGATATTTGTTTGGAAACATACATATTTAAATAGACTAAAATATATTTGTAATTTAATATTTTAATGTTATAACATCCATAGGTGTAAGTATACATTTTTCGTAGGTGGCGTATTTTACAAGAAAATAAGCAAAACAAAGGTCTTGAAATGGCGAAGCAAAAATAAGAAACAGGTCAAACATTTTTCAAAAATCTAAATTTATCAATAACCAGGGACCCAAAAATAATATAGGGGGCCGGGATAGGTGCTCTTAAAGCCCTTTCTCATTTGTGGCCCTGGTATTATCCTCCTTCCATTATATCACTGCCAAAATTATTACTTAGCCATCCACGCGCACGCCTAAAGATAATATCTATTATACAATTTATAAGTAACAATATTTCTGAAACATTTCATATCATATCATTGTTAGAGGCACCTATATAAAATTATTTTTTTTACATTTTTTGAAATTATTATTTTCTTATGGACTATGAATTAAATTTAAGAAGATTCTACACCCGCATTGGCCGTCTCCGTCTAACCAACTGAAAATGTAGAAAATTTATTTTCGGAATTCTTATCATAATTTTATCGTTTATAACAATTAATTTACTTAATATCAAATTATAGAAGAAAGCATTATCTATACCGTAGAATTGTTTTATTTTTCAAAATTTCAATTTTATATAATATAATTATTTTTAAATTCCAATAATTTAAACAGATGTATTTCTCTTTAAAAAAGACGATATAGAGATATATAGCATATATAGAGATCTCGTCTATAAATTTAGTAATAGGTCAATTTACTCTAATATTAAAAATTATAAAATTGTGATAAGAAGGTCAAACGTAAATTTCCTATATTTTCAGTTGGTTAGAAAAAGAAAGAAAATGCGGGTGTGTAGAGTCATACCAAATATATACCGTAGATACATAGGTATATATTGTCCTTCGATCGATTGCGGTAAAAATTATAAACGATAAAAGTCTCAAGGGATATTTAAACTTTAAATAATTTTTTTGGAAATATTTTTTATTGCCGTGGAACAATCAATATTTATTATATCGGTTAAAAATATGAGCTCTTTGACCAGTTCGGGGATTATTACCTAACAGGACTAAATAATATCTCAACATTTTTAACAATATAAAATATCGGTTGTTATTTTTTACCAATCAAAATATCCTCACAGGATTATTAAGCCTCCGGTTAAAATTTTGTTCATTTTACCATCAAAGGACGTCAGTTCTGCGTATCGTATTTCGCGGTAATGATGATAATTTTATTGATAAGTTTATTACGGTGTTGGATTGATTACCGCTGGAGATTAATTTCGAACCGCGTGACAATCTATTATTAAAATCGGTCACGGGGGAAATTGTTTAATTATTATCATCGTTGTATAAATTACAATCACACAAATAACGTGTCAGGACCGTTGAGGCCGTAGCCCACGAAGGCCGTTGCCATGGTGCCACTGCAGATGGACCCAATGAACCGATGTAAAATAATATGTCTAGGTTAACTCGAATAATTAATGTGGTTGTCTGTTGATAATAATAGATAGAATCTGTGATATATGTTAACATAATAGCGGGTAATATATTATCACGAATAATATTTATTAATGGATTACCGAATAATTATAAGTTTATTATAGACCGGATTCAATTGCACTAAAAATATGTCGAAATTGTAATAAAAATATATTAAAATTGCAATGAAAAATACATTTATGTTACATAATAAAATCATATATTTGCTCTAAAATTACGTACGTAATAAATTGCAAAATAACAATTTTAAAATTTTATTTGAAAATAAATTATTCTAAAAATATGTTTGTATAATATTATTATAGTTATTAACTTAAATAACATTATAGACATTAGGCGGCCAACACAGTACACACGGGTGGTTATTTTTAATAACTTTTGACCGTTGCAGTTTTTGTTGCCCACAACCGTACATTCCTGGCTTTTTGGTTTTGAGATTACAAAACTGTGAAAGGCCAAGATCGTTCGTTAGTGGTGTAAGAACTGTAGCTTTTCAACAGTCCTGATGTGGCGCGTGGACTTTTAGAACATACTAAAATTTTGAGAGAATTTATGACATTTTTCGTTGTAATATTGTAGAATATAAACACCAGATTTTTCAACGTTTTTTTCCCGTTATTATTTATTTTATTTTATATTATATTTATGGAGTTTTTGCACAATATTTACGTTAGACGGTATGGTCTGTTTAATTGGACGAATTATACGAATTAATACCTATAGGTACAAGCTATAAATTTATCTACAAATTCAAAATAAAACCAAATTTTTGGAAGACCATTATGACCAACCAGGCATGTGGCTAAAGTAGGTACAAGCAAGTCGTGCGTCGCTTTAGAGTAGCAAAATTAAAAAATATGAATACCGCGACAACGGACGACGATAATCATATTTATAGTTAGAAATAAAATCGACTTTTTTTTTGCTTATTAAAGAAGAATTTTGAGTATATGGTTGGAGAAAAAGTCGATGAATTTTTTTAAATTTTTATTTACGTTTTTAAAGGCGGAATTAAAATGTTCGCTTTAGGGTAGATAATATCAAAAGAAAATTACAACACCTAATTAAATTATATTCTTTATTTTCAATAAATAGTTAGGTAAATAATTCTTAGTTTCTTTGTTTTCACCAGACATCCGGATTGTATTATGTCATTATGGTAGAGTTAATTAACATGAAGATGAATAAGTTAAAGAATATAATTAACCCAAATAAGCTTTTAGTTAAAAGTTAATAGTTGTTAATACAAAATAATTCTAAATTGGTAAGTTTAAAAAGTTAATAGTTATTTTTTTCCGAATAAAGTTTGTAAAATACATATTTCGTAAAAACGTTAACATATTACAAAATAATTTTGTTTACTTCATTTACTATTTATTTCTGTAAACCACTGCAGGAATGCACGTCAGAATATCTTGATTCCCGGGTTTGATACAAATTATCCATGACGAAATCAATGACGAAATCATGACAAAATGTAAATCATTCAAAACGTTAACCTCAAATATTATTATTATTATTAAAGTAACGCCTTCACCCAAATTTAATACTCAACAAAAAATCTAAACATGATTAAAATTCATTAAAAACAATATTAATCATTGGCTAATAATGACTCAAAACCGTTGTAATCGTTAAATGGACGTATTTTTTTGCAAGAATAAGTAGTAAAATATATTTTTAAATACTATACAACAGTTATTATAATCTGTTTTACACAAACAATATAAGCGATATTAAGTAACAATGGTGGTATGAACAGTGCCGGATCTAGAGAATCTGTCGCCCGTGTCAAAAATAATTGTATCGTCCTTTTTTAAATATTAATAAGCAAAAAAAAAAAAAAGTCATTCTTTTCAATTTTCAAAATGATAGAATTAAAAAATTAATAGAAATTCTTCAATTTCTATTAAAAATTAAAAGTGATCAATAGGACCCCACTTCCAAAAGCGAAACGAAAAGTTTAAAAATGCTTACATTTTGCGCCCTATCATAATGGCGCTCGGGGCAAGTGCCCCGGTTCGCCCCCCCCTAGATCCAGTACTGGGTATGAATATAATACAATTGGTTCAATATATAGATATAATATAGTACACTTATGAAAAGGAGAAGACCAATCGATAACTGCAGTATTCTTTGACAATATATCTATTTCAGAATTTTTATTAATTTAAAAAACAAAAACAAATATAATATACACTATACATACAGTTATGTATATGTATTATAATATATAATATATTATTATGTATAGATATATTTTTTTATTATATTATTAACTAAAATAAATCCCTGAACCAATTTATTTTTGGAAGACGGATATTTTCAGAAAATGCGAGGCAAGACATATCTTTAATCAGTGAGTTTGAATATAGCTGTTTAATCTTGTTACTACCTTTTATAATCAGACACGTATCTTGATCATAGTTTTAGGGGGGGGGTGATAATTTTTTAGAAATATTCTAGACCTAAAAATTTATATGTATATATATATATATAATATATATATAAACTAATAGTACCTAAATTAATAATACAAATATAAAATGTACACATAATACACTCATGTAAATAAACAAATGCATTTTAATATAAGCAATATAATTTCAGTTTTTTTCTTATTAAGTCTATTTTTTTTATTTTCACTTTAGCAACATTTTTTACAATTTTTTCTACTGGAATTACTATTTCTCTGATACACCAGATAACTTTTTTCTCAACTAATAAATTTAATAGGTTTTTCCTACCTCAAGGATTTTTGGCAGCCAACTCGTTAGCATACTTTTCCTACTAGAAATTTTCATTTATTCATAATAAAAAGCGTAAATTACTACAATAATATAATAGAGCCAAAACTAAAACAGACAACCGAAAATTTGATTTTTTAGTTAACAGGTAACACAATATTATCGCTAGATAATGATAAATACATAAGACGGAGGACCAATTTATATTAGTTTTATTATATAAAATATATCACATTTTTATTAAAATATCACAAATATCACCAAAATTTGTTTAGTCAGTTTACGAAATTATGATAATTAATAACAGTTCTTTAAGTGCCATAGTGGTGAAGTATTATTATACAACACATTTAATTAATTATATAACTTAGTATAATTCCACATGGGCTTTTTTTTTGGGAGGAGAGGTGGGAGCGATCGCTCCTATCGTATATTTTAATGGTATGATGTGTACCTACAAAAGAGTTTACACTATGTTTTGGAGCATAGGCGTGCGCAGACATTTTTAGCAGGTTATTTATTTCTATTTATATGCTAAATTAGCGGATCCGGTGCAAATATCCAAAAAAAAAGTCATTCGTTTCTTGATCGAATATAATCTACCAGGGCTTCCTAAATAATATAGGGTCCCGAGGAAGTTTACTATAAATTTTAAAATTGTATAATTTTTTTTACAATATTGTCATCCATACTATACTCGTGTAATAATTTCAACAAAATGTGTGTATATAATTAACTTTTAAATTAAAATTTTCATAATTTTATAGGTTTAAGATGTATAAATTCATATCACTATATTATTTTGAAAAAGTACCCATATAATTCAGGTTTTCAAACATTTTCCATTTTTATTATGTTCCTTAGAAAATCTATTTGTACCTACATAATATGGCAGAACCTATAAACCTATGGCCTATGGGTATAGTTAATATATTAACTTTTAACTTAAAGAAGTTCACAAAAAAATTGGTTAACATAACCGTTCTTATGGATAGTATATATTATATAATATAATATATATTTAATACTATAGCCTATAGGTATCTGTTAAGACGGCAATTTTAAATCTTTATAAAATAAAAGTAATTTGAGGTTTATATAATATATAGATACTTATTATATCCCTGTTGTGTCCTTATAATTCGTTATCATATAGATTATATATATATATACTATAGTTACTACTAAGAAAATCGTTTATTTGATAATATAGTGTTATTCCATAATCAATTTATTCAAAATTGATTAATCGATTTGTATCATATTTTCTTTCATAACGCATATGAGACATGTTTTTCTTAACTCGTTTTAGTTTTTACCACTACCTATATTATGTATATTATTAAAAAATATAATACAATAAATTTTTTTATATAGAATTATCGTTTGTTTGACAATAATGCCTGCTATTTATTTGCTTAATGCTAATTTTCTTTAGGTCAACTATTATCTGCGTGAAAATTAATTAATTTTTCTGATTTTATTCGTTTTTGTTTACAGTACTGTTTATTGTTAACGGTTCAGGAGATTAATCAGTTTTATTTTAAGTGCATACAGGCGTGCCTATAATATATATTATATAGTGCGAGTAGCTTATCAGTGACCGTGTAAGTAGATAATGAGTAATGAGTCGCACGCTACCGCATTTTAATTACCATTAATATACCAGCGATAGTAAATTAGAAATAATATATTATACGAGTGGCTTTTAACATATTATTATCCAAAATCACACTTCGAAAAATATCATTGTTATAGATTTTAGTACTTAACTTTTTTTAGAATTTCCAAAAAAATATAGGTATAGTATACACAGTGATTGAAATAATTAGATTAAACGATGAATAACAAATTTTATAGACTATTTAATTTGTTGGATATACGAATATGTCTCCGAAAACAATATTTTAGAAATTTATGAAATTGAAAAATATGTTTTTGAATAAGCATAATTATTTTATTGAAAATAAACAAAGGAAAATAATAAAAATAATTTATAACAGTAATAATAGTATTTACTATTTGTATTTTGTATATACATTTTGGAAATTATAAATTTAAAGTATACAGAGGCAGTCAAAAACACAATTATAGTGTGAAAATAAGTCATATATTAAGTATATATTTCTAACTTTAATATTGTTGTCGAGTTTCATAAACTTTACATTAATAACATCTAAAATTAGGCATTTATTTTAAGGGCTTCTAAACATAAGTTTAGATACTTTATATCCCCGTACTTGTGTCCTGGACCGACTGGCACTAAGAAATATTTGTGGAGAGGGTGGATGTAATATTCAAATTAATAATAAAAAAAAGTCATACAATTTTTCACTATTTCCAGATTGAACTCCAGACCTTAAAATTTACCAATTAATTGCCGACTGGACAATGTTATTGACTTGTTTTCTGGATGAGAGAGAGTCCCCTTTGGGACAGCTCTGGAAGGACATAAAAATATATACGATATAGTCATGTAAACTTAATAATTTGTACTATTTTTTGTCCATTACATTATAGTTAACTGAGGTGAAAAACGTTTGTATTATTTTACATTAGAAATTATTAGATATAAAAATTAAAAGTATTAACGTTTGGTGTTTGGAAAAAAGTAGTGGTATATCTATAGCTATTACATATTGAATAAAAAATAAAAATAAACATTTAATTATATTGGGACCTATAGTGTATAATTGAGGGACTATAATTCAATAATAGTGAAGATTTTCGAAACTTTATAACTTTATATTAATAAAAATTATATATTTATTAAGAATACAAATTCCAATACAATTTATAGAATATATTATTTAATATCTAATTTTATCTATTTCAGATGATAATAGGTAATTAATATAATAGATTTTTTGAAAACAAACAAAAGAACAAATGATCGAAAGTTAATGATACTGACTGATTAATGAATAGTAAAAATTTACCTTCAACATATTTCGTTTTGATTCTCAAGACTGCATTATGGCGCATACATAAATTCAAAACATATAATTTTAAACGATTTAAAACGGCAACAATAAAATTACTTTTATCATTATTGGTCCCCCAAAATGGATATGTAATGCCAATAGACAACACTAATAAACGAAATTTGAAACATAAAAATGAGTTGGATAAAAAGATGTGCATGGTTAGTGGTTATATTCTAGTTTATAGTTTTGTGTTCTATTTTCTAATTTGGATAATGGTAAAGATAGTCACAAAAAAGCACAAAGTGTCGTTACATAATCATTTAAAAAATAAAAAATAAATACTATAGAGAAATGTAATGGTTTTGAAAATTGTCATTATCATAAATTATTTAAAGAACACGTTGAATATTTGTTGTCAGTAAATAATTGAAAGAAAAACTTTGTAATTGAAGTGTTATACACTTAAACTCTGAACAAGCCTGTCAAGCTTCTGAAAATAAAATACAATTATGTTCAATAGATGAATTAATTATTATTCTTTGTAGTTGATTAGAAATGTCAGCTCTTATCACATATAGAAAAAAAGTGCCGATTCAACATTTAATACATATTCAACAGTATAATTTAGTGCTGTATACACAGGGGGAGGGGTAGGGGGTTCAACCCCCTCTTACACTTTTTACAACATGGAAAATATACAAATTAACTTCATATGGAATACGTATTTCGCATTATCGATTGCACTATTGATATCAGTTGATACTAATCATTTTCCCATAAAAAGTATACCTACACCCGTGTACAAGTATAGGTAGATGAAAAATGCTATTATTTAATCTGTAGTAATACCTACCGCCACGCAAAATATATTCTGTGATACTGCGTCACCTTGTTATCAGCTGTTGGTTGTTATTTCAAAAACTTAATTTTTTAACTGTGCGCACTGCGTTTTTACTTTTTCAACTGTCTGTGATTATTATTAAAACCATATGTAATTGAATGGCTTTTAAATTTTAAATGAAACAAAGAATCTATTCGTTTTACAATGATGTTTATTTTTAATTTTTTTTTTTTGGAAATGACTTTTCGGGTAGGAATAAAGAAGAAGTTTTGGAGTAAAAATATTTTTTTGATGGCGAATTCATTCTAGAAGGTAGTTCCATTCTGTAAGTATTTTTTTTTATTTTCTAAGCAGTTTTCTTAAGAAGCCGCTAAACTAGTGGCGTAGTTATAAGTAGTAGTGCCCTGGTGCCAAATTAAATTTCGCCCCCTAAAATAAACAAAAAAAAAAGTCATTTGTATAAATGTCTCTGGAAATTGAGAAAATAACTTTAAAAACCACAAATAATGAAAAACATAAAAAAACTACGTGGCTAGGATTGGAGGAAGTGGGGAAATAGTAAAAGTTGAGCTCTTCTGGGAGTTGGCGCCCAGGGGCAGTTGTTCCTGCTGCCTCCGCGGTGATTACGCCACTGCGCAACACCAACAAATCGGCCCAAAAAATTTCGACCTTTTGAATTCATCAACTTGTTTTCTAGGTCTTCGAATGAGGCGTTATTATTATTTTTTTTGCCATGTTATTTATGATTAAAAATCACAATTCTTAAACATTGATTATATTGCAGAAAAAAATAAAAATAAATGCCACCACCAATTTCTAGAAGACGGGTCGAAAAATAATTTTCAGATTTTAAATCCGACTGTCCAAAGTTCCATAATTTAATCCCGCTTGTTGGTCTTTTAAGCGGAAATATTATGATTACACAACAATTAAGTCAGTGGCGTCATTTCAGTTTTTGATAGGGAGGGGCAAAAATATTTACTAACCCAAATAACTGAAAAAAAAACAACGTTCATTACGTTCGCCGACTTCTTCCTGTGTGTGTTTTATCTTAGTGAAATGACCATTCATCTCACATAATTTTATATTTATTGTCATATGCACAATTTTTCGCCGGAGAATATTGACAAAAAACGAGACGAGAGACTAAATAAATATAGTACCTACCTAATTGATCAGGACTTGTTTGGGCAGGGCACTATAGAATAGATATATGGAAATATATATATATTAAATATTAATAAATATATATTAATATTTATATATGGAACCACCACTATAGAACATATCAAAAAAAAAAAATGGCCAGTTTTGTGGTAAAATTAAATATAGTATAGGTACATGAAGTGTACACACTATATACAGCACAGTGTATTTACACTACTATTATAGCGCTCGAGTTTTAATTTGTTTTTTCAATATACTGATATTTGTGGAAATCAATAAGTAAAATAATTAGTAATAGACTATTAATAGGTTTCTATTATAAGTTTTAACTTCTAACTATTGATAGCGTTTATCGATTTATTTTAATATTATTATTTATTATTACGAGTACATCCACCATGCGCCGAGCATGCATGTAATTATTATACTATACGGCATACGCTATAATAATTAAGTTACTTATTAGCACGAATCATGTCGACCGTTCATAAATAGTCCGACATCGGCCCATATTCGGTCGGACACCAGCCCGTTGCCAATAAGGGGGGGGGGAGCAAATATCCACCCTGCACCTCCCCAAATGACGCCATTGAATAAAGTGGTACGAATACGAAGTTATTTTTGATTCATTTTAAAATGTACTTAAATACTTCTAAATTGTTAGATTTTTATATTTTGCCTATAAAATTTCTTCAAAATTGCCCATAGAGAACCCTTTAAAAATCCGCTGATGTGGCATTCTCTTAAGCGTAATATATACCATCATTTATAATGGAATATTTAATTTCAAAATCATTTCATAACATTAAAAATGGAAAATAGCAAATAAAGTTGCCATATGACTGAACTATTATGATATTTAAATTTACCAATATAATATGGTGACAATTAAAATATTTTTTTGATTAACTCAATGTAATTATGAACTCCCCACATCTATGGCACTGGTATAATTATCAAGTTATATACTTTTTGTAGTTGCATTAAAACACAAACGGGTTATTTTATCATAATACAATGTTCAACAATAAATGAGATTAAATCAATATTATATTTTAATTTATTTTATTTAAATATTGATATTAGTTAATTTTAGAAAATATTTATTAATTTAAGATGATGCGACATACCTGATTTTCAAGAGGTTCTGTATAGGTAAATTTTATGAAATTTCAAGAAAAATTAGTAAATTACAATCCAACAATTTAAAAATATTTCAATATATTTCAAAAGTAACTTAAAATAGCTGTACAGTGTCAGTACCTTTTTTAATTGTTGTGTAATCATGATATTTGATTAAGTATGTACTTATTACGCGAACATAAATCAAAATAATTTAAAAATATATTCTTTAAAATTCTTTTAGTTTTGGAAAAAATACATGTAATGTTAAAAAATATCATACATCTTTCCTAATTTTAATGAACATAAATGTCTAGAAATATAAGTATTGATATGCCATGTCATGGTCGTGGCATTTGCTAAATATAGGTATATACAATTTCCTAAAAAGATTGTTCAAGATTTTTATTAGGTAAAATGAAATATATAGGTACCACAAACATCTTTAAATTTTAAAAATATATTGTATTAAATTATAAGTATGTGTAGCCGTGTAGGTATTAAATGAAAATTATATGCATATATTTATATATATTATGTTATTTTATTTTATATTTAAATTATAACATTTTTTAAACAGTTTCTTATGTTTCGTAAAATTAAAATTTTAAAATGTACGAGTTAATTAAATTTATTAAACCGGTTCCAGAATCAGAACCCTAAAAATAAAAGTAGAACAAAAACCGGTATCTGGAATCAAAACTGAACCGGAACCCAAATGATAAAATGGGTTAATATCAGTTCCAAATCTTCTATTTACTGAAATTTATAAATAAGAAATTATTGCTTATTTGAATAAATATGTTATAGAATATGAAGTCCGGATTGCCGGAGTCTATTTTATATTATTATATTGATCATACGAGTAGATAATAGATAATAGATAATAGTTTGAAGAATTTCATTATTATACTTAAAAATATTTTTTACAATCAAAATATACACGGCAGGTATTTAATTTGATTAAATTTGTTTTGACTTGCCTAATATCACCGTATTAAAATTAAACTGAACTTCGGATTATAAAACTACATTCCTGCTGATTGTTTATCTGTTTGAAAATACTTGTAGTATTATTTTTATTTTTTAGCGATTCTTAGTGATTTATTAATTTGTTAATAGTAGTCTAATAATTATAATTTACGTGCAATTCAGTGACGGATCTAGGATTTTCTCATGGGTGGGGGGGATAAAAATAAAAATATACACGTATACCTAAATATTGCATAATAATGTATAGAAATATTTATATATACTGGCCGTCAGTGGCGTCATTTCGGTTTTTGAAAGGGAGAGACAAAAGTTTTGACCAGTCCAAGTAACCGGGGGAAAAAAAACCGCTCGCCAACTTCTTCCCGCATACATTTTATCTCGGTCAAATTACCATCTTACATAATTTTATATTATTATTGTCATAGGTACAAATGGAATAATTTTTCGGGGGAGAATATTGACAAAAAAACGAGGCGAGAGACCGAATAAAATATATATGGTACCTACCTAGTTGATCGGGACTTGCAAACAAGTTGGGCCGGGAACTATAGAATAGATATACTTACGGGAATTAAATATATATTAATATATATATATATATATATATTTATGGAAACCACCACTAAAGAACATACAAAACAAATAGCCAGTGGTAAAAGTAGATACCTAAATATAGTATAGATATACATGAAGTATACATAGTACAGTGTAAACAGTATGATTAAAGTGGAATATATTTGCAGGGGGGACTATATAGCTAATGCAAAAAAAAGGCGTCCCCTGAACCAGTACCGTAATATTTTTTTAAATATTTATATAAATTTAACTTTTAATCCATGTCATTATTGACCCAATTTGTAAAAATTCATCACGGACGTATGTATATACCTATTATTATGTATAATGTACATGCTCTGTGGTTATAACTTTAAAATACGCATATTAATTACCTATATTCCGGCAAAGGAGAGAATGTCTGGTGAACAAAGAAAAATCAAAATAGATTTTTTCTATAATATGTATCTTGCATACAATTTATAACTAAATACCATTTTTTAAACTTTTTTATTTAATTTTTGAATATTATGTACAAAAGAACAAAATATAAAATAATTTCCCAGTGATAAATATTGTTCTTACACCTTATAATGACCGTTATTAAGTTCTATTGTAATATTTATATGACACTGTAATCGTTTAAAGTAAAAACGGGAAATTATTATCCTAGTGGTACACTCGGAGCACAAAACTGTTTTAAGATTTTTATTTTTTTTGAATTTATGTAATTACTGGAAATCGGAGGGAATGTATACATTGATCATATCAGGAGACTCGGAACGTCTTTGACTTTATATTTTGTTATAAACACGTGCAAATTATCATTCACAACAAAGTTATCACAATTTATATTGACGTATTAAATGCCTTTTTTTTTTTTAAATGTTATTTTATCATTAAAAAAATATCATCCGAGACTTGAAGTAAGTAAATTGTTATTGTATATAGAAGTAAAATATATACAGTTTTATTGGTATAAAATATACGCTGACATGATGATATTTCATAATATGTGAATAATTTTCGAATTAATTATTTTAGATAATGAACGACTAAGAAATGTTATTCGAGTTAGATGCTATAACTGATGAAATGGCATTTGACTTCGCGTGAGAAGGTGATTCCGATGTAGATGATATTTAGTATCACAATCTTCTTTAATTACTTTAATTAAATTACTTATATATTATTATTATTATTATTTGTTTTTTTATTGATAAAAAGTTATTAAATAGTGTAACAATTAACAAATATAAATATCCCTATTCATTTGTTACATAATTATTATAATTTCATATTTGTAAGTATTAGCATTATTAAATAGCATTGATTACATATTAAATTATTATAAAATATATAATCAATGGTATTATTTATTAACTATTATTATTAGTTATCTATTAGTGATATATAAATGACTAGACTATTTTTCATTTTTATTTATGTTTTTATTTAACTATAATATTGTGTTAACTTTTAATTTCATTAAATTTTTTACAAAAGACTGATACGAACTGTATCTCATTATTACTTGTATAATATTATTATTTGTTTAAATAGTATAACAAATATAAATATAAGTACCTATTCATGTGCTAGCTAACTATTATAATTTCATATTTTTATGTATTAGTGATTTTTATCTATTAGTGATTTCATACAAAACTGTTCCCAATTATTATTATTATTATTATTATATATATATATATATATTTGATTTATAAAACATTAAAGGGTATAAAATATTGTGTTTTTATTTAACTATAATATTGTATTATAATACATTGTAATATAATAGGTACAATATATCATATTATAATATTGTGTTAAGGACAACATACCAAGATATACAAAAAAAAGACTATATCTCATTAAAATATTTTATATTATTTATTTAATGGTTCAATAAAACATTGTAAAATAGTGTAAAAATAAAAGTTTATACCTATAATAATACTATAACATTTTTATTAATTCATTTTTGAATGGGAAATAATTTCCCGATTCTGAAAATCCTTTGTATGGAATGATCATTGAGAAATTATTTCCCATTGATCTTCTGTGACTTAAAATGAAAAAATGATTTTTCTAATATTTTTCCCAACATAACAAACCTCAAAATAGGCAATACTGAAAATTTGGTATAGATACGATGTTAAACTGCCAAAGCGACCATGAAATTTTTGTTTGTTTTTATAAAGTGTAAAATAGCTGTACATTTCATGGAAAAAATAACACATCTATATATGTTATGAATATCTGAACAGTTATTAAATTATTTCATTATGACCATAATGATGGGACTTATTTTTTTGTCTTATAGGTAATTATATAATAGTTCTTAGATTTTTAAATTGTTGGTCAATATTTCAGGATTTAAATGATTTTTATACATCTTATATTGTGTATATTATATTCCCAGGCCCTAGAGCTCTAATACATAACTTATTTGTTTCCTATATAATATTTTTATCAGCAGTCGTCAATTTATACGACCAATATTTTTAATGTAATAATTATACAATGTGTGACATATAATTATATATGTTGATAAGTTGACGTGTATAATGGACGTCCCACTACAATTATTATCAAAAATAATAAAACGTAGGTATACCATGAAAAAATAATAGGATTTTAAAATATAAAATCGGGACAGTAAAGAAATAAACAATGAGTAGATACATTGTCAGTGCCAATGAATTTTAATAGACATGGAGGAAACAAATTATACGACGTTTACTACATAATTTCACCTGAATTAAATATATTTGACGACTATATATCACAGAAGGATACTCTATAAAAATTGACAATTGGTATGTATACGAGATTTTAATTTCATATTCAAAGGAAAATTTAGACAAATCTAACAGGAAGGGTACAAATAATATAAAATAAAAATGTATGAAAATTTTAAATCTTTAACTTAAAAATTAACCTCAAAGGTCTACGAATATACTTGTCTATAATATAAAAGGGTCAATTTATAATACTTTTCGAATACTTTATATTTAAAATTCAAATGTATTTAAATACAAATACAAAATTATTTTCAAGTACCTACCTATTTAAATATTTATACTTAAGGAATATAACTATTTAATTTATTAATCTTAATATCTAAAATTAATTAATTTTTAATTTCTAAATATATCTAGTTTTTAATAATATAAACAGATTATTTATAAACATATGAATAATCTATATTTTATTCTTTATAAATTATTTGGTCATTCTCATTTTCATAACTCGCATTTGCAATTTTTAAACATATTATTTTATTATTTAAATAAATAATAGGTAACAATGAAAAAGTAATAGCTATTTAGAGTTCCTACCTAACCGAAAAAGTATTTAAGTATCTATACAAGTATTCTTAACTATAGATAAAATACAAATGTACCTATATAAGATGTTTCTGAAATACTATTTTTATTAAAATAGGTATTTGAAATATTTAAAAATTATTTATAGACGTTTTTACACAAATACCAATTTATTTATTATTTTACAAGTACCTACTTTATAGTAGTCTGGTTAACAATGATAGTGTATAGTCACACGATTACTCTTTATATAAATAATAATTATAGGCAGGTCACACATCTTACATATTTTTCATATAATATAGATAGATGATAATAATATATAATAAGTGGTAGCAATATAAATAGGAATAGTATGGCATTTACCTAAATGGACTTTCAGTAAGTTAACAAGAAAGTAAGTAACAGATTGCCTGTAGTTACGATACTTTTGATATGAGTAAATATCGACACTTTTCTTTCGATACATGTATTTTGAGTATCGATATTTTACTCATATCGATAAAAAGTTCGAATAAATTCAGAATTTTATTTTTTTGATCTTACTATCATTTACCAAAGCAAAAATGTTATTATTCTAATTACAATATAATATTCAGTTCTAACCACGGTTTATGGAGTATATTATATGTATTATATAATATAAAATATGGTTGGTGGCTCCATTGTTGATAACCTAAAATCCATTAATTTATTATTTATGGTTGGCGTAAAAAAAAAAAAAAAATCTTTAATCATAATTCCTCCGTTTTACTAATATCGATATTTACTGATGTAGAAAAAAAAAAATATCGAAATGGAAATATTCCAGAATATCATCTAAAATTGGTAATTTTTTATAATTGTTTTTAATATTAAAGTGCCTTTATTCGTATAAAATATTACAACACAATATAATAAATAATTAAATTTTATTAATTTATTATATATATTATAATTTATTTAAAATTAAATTAAAAATTAGTAAATTATATACAAATAAAAATTAATGCGTACCATTAAATAAAGGAGCCAGCGTTCAGGATAAAGAACATTATGTTAGAGATAATTGGTTAGGAACGAGAGTTAAGAAGCAATATGATGTTAAGAGATGTGTTATGTAGCCCGAAGAGCATAAATGGGGAAAAAAGGTTTAATCTAAGGGGGGCAAAAAAAAAAAAAAAATATGGTACCTAACATACAATAACTCCAGTAGTGTGTAAAGTACACAAAGGAGAAGTGTTAAGAGAAAGCTGATAGGAGTGATTGGGAAGAATGTTATGACCAAAACATAGACGGGAAAAGGCAACTATTCGATACCTGGAAAGATCAAGACCCCAGAAAATTAGAGTGGCGATGCTTTTATGCCAAGACGCGTAAAACGGAGGAATTATGATTAAAGATTTTTTTTTTTACGCCAACCATAAATAATAAATTAATGGATTTTAGGTTATCAACAATGGAGCCACCAACCATATTTTATATTATATAATACATATAATACAATTTTTTACATTAACTCGATACTATTAACTAGCATATAAAAGTTATTGTTGATAATGTATATAAACTTAAAATAACCTTACTTGATCGATTACGGTTTTTAAAATAGGTTTGTTAAACAACAAAAAAAACGCAAATATTTGTATATCTAGTCATTTTTCTATATTTCGTCAATATCTATTTATTTTACTTTTTACAGTTGTTATTTTTAAATAAATTCGACTTTTTTTTATAATAATCGTTGTATATTAAACAATAATTAAGTTTAAAATTGGTTTTGCAAATTAATTTTCTTGCAGTTTAGGTAATGACTACGGTAGTCACTTACCACTTGTAATACCAATTGTTTTTCTTCTTCATTTTTGGTTAACAAACTAATATATTCTTCAATTAGTTTTATACCTGTTTCAGCAGCATCATTTACAAAATTCATTTTATTTACAACCTCTAACGCCATTTAATAGGTTTTGTCATCGGTCCAAATAGAGAGATCATATTGAACAAAACTAATATCAAAGTTAAATCTATTAAAAATTCGTTAGTTTCACTTGTGATAAAATTTTCAATTTCAATTTTCATGAGATATATGTCTATATGTAAATGTAATACTTTATAGGAATTACTTATATAATGATATGAACACATTTACAATCTATATAAGATTGTTAGTAACTATATACCAATTATTATTGTAGTACAATAATTGTATAAAATTACCATAATAGCTGCTTTCAATAAAATATCAGCAAAATACAGCAGCTATATATTTTTACTTTATCTATATTGATATATATATTTACACATACTACAGATTATTATATTATATAATATATAAGGCAATTCATTATAATTATATATATATATATATATAATTTTAGGTTTTATACATAAAGTATACATACATTATACATATTTTATATCCCTTTGTGTCCGTCCGTCTGTCATATCTATTCGTTATCATAGTTATTATAGAGAGATTGTTGATTTGACAATCAACCATTCTTATAATAATTGAAGGGTCCAGTGAAACAACATGACATATCTACTTGTTTTGAGAAAATAGTTTTATTGCTGTTTCGGAATAAGGAAATTAAACTACACATTTTAATGTAAGAATCGTGTAGGTACCTATGTCTACTATGATTACTAGATATGGTGATAATATCAAAATGCACTTGCTTTGTTTTAAATTTCTATACAACAACCTAGTAGGTATGTTTGAATATTCTTATACTAAAACTTATTATATAGACCGTACAGCTATATTATTTTATTACTTTATGATACATTGTTTCATTTTGAAAGTAATCGAAATGTTTTGAAATTTTTATCAAATAATTAATTTAAATATAGTGCTATATTAAATATTTAATTTAAATTTTAAGTCTTTGACTTGATTGTTTTCTGATTTACAACGTTTTGGTAGTTTTCAGTAGTTTTCCTTAGAAGAAAACTAAAAAATTAACAGATTTACATCCTCTTACTTCCCAAACTCTAACACGTTCAGGTTTTCACCTTCACAAATTAGGGGAGTCGAAGATGATTCTTGGTAGCTATGACAAGCACATAGGCTATCAAATTATTGAATGGGTTTCGTAATTTTGGCCAGAATGTACCAAAGACCATACGCGCCACCAGTGAGAAAAATCTCGTTGGCTACCCGATTTGCTACATTCGAGTGGAACCGCGGAACTCGTGCGCCGAAATATGCATTTCGACTACTCGACCACAGCCGATTCCTAGACTTAGAAAACTAATAGGAAAATAAAAAATATACTTTTTTATATACTAACCATAATGAAGAACTATAGTAGGACTATAACTATAGTACCCTAAACTATACTGTTCGTAAAAAACTTAAATATTCCTTTAATGATTAGACGCCTAATAAGAAAGGACTTTTTGAAATTTGACCTATAAGGGGAAAAAGGGGCACTGGGTTTTTATTTGTATTTAGAACATAAGCTAATCATTTTTGTATTATATATTTAAAAGAATCATTATTATAATTATTAATATAACAGTGAAATTGTTTAAAAGCCAAGTAATTTAGCTAGTTTATATAGTTACATAAATTAATAATTACATAGGTATTTGTAATTTAGAAAAAAATTGTGGTTGGAAAACATGAATGTGGGTACCTATTATACTTATTTAAATATTAGGTACATTTTTAAAACTTAATGCAATTTTGTATCTGTCATAATCACAAAGAAAAATCACAAATATTTATTTTTAACCATTTTTAAGACCCGCACTGACCAGTGACCAGGATCACATTTCACCAGACCTTCACCCTAACACTTTAATATGAACTTCGAATAACTATTTACAACTGTATACATACAAATAATAGGTAATATACTGTATTAGTATTGATCTGAACGAATATTCTATACAAATAGAGATGGTGGCATATTTCTAATATCCCTTTCCCATAACGAATTTAGAAAAAAAGTCCAAATTGAGTTATACAATTGACTGGATAAATAATTAAAACTAGCACGGACGTGATATTTAAAAAGGGGAATGACTGCACAGCTGAATGGATATGAATTGGAGATATATTTTGTAAACTAATTTTAATATAATTTTCGATCTGAAGGAGCAGAGGACCTTTGGCATTGGTACGATATCTATAGGAAATCGGCTCAAGATGGTACCCAATACATAGCATTTTTAGATTATACGGACATACATACGTACATACACAATTTAATTAGTGATAATAGGCAGTGGTGGCTTGTGGGTTTTGAAAGTGGGAGGGGGATTAAAAATGATTAATTTTTGGAAAACTAGAATATAAAATACTTATGTACCAATTAAAAAGGCATTTATTAAACCAAAATTAATACCGTATAGAAAAACAAATATTAAAATACATTTAAATACGTTTTAAAAAAACCTAAAAGTACAAAATAATAAAACCTATACGTTTTATACTCGAAATTTAAGCGTCCATCTTTTATTTCACTAAATAGGTCTTCCAAGTTGTTTTATTTCAATTTTCTCTTAATATGATATTGAATTTTTATCTATACTATATTATAATAATATAATATACACCAATAATAAACTAATAAATTAAATAAAGAATAAAGAAATATAGAAATGTGCACGCGTCATGAACACACAGTGTTAATATATACGTTAAATTATTCCATATTGTTCCGCAGATCACATGCATGTATTTCGTATCGCTCCGGCGGCCGTATTATTACCGAATTCGCCCTCCTATGTTTTTATGTTTTGATCGTATAGTTATGACGGGCGATTGTCGACGTCGCCCCAACGCCGAGCGCTGTTCCATACTCGATAACCGCGCAAATGAATAATAGGTACATATTTCAACCGTGCTATTACCTACATATTATATTTTTAAACTTCGATTACCCCGTAGTGTTTTCATAACAATGGAAAACGATTTTTACTTTCGATAATAATATTTTGAAAATGCATTACAATGTAAACATTAATAATTGTTAGATAGTATTTAAATCAATATCTAACTTGTTAATAAGTACTTTGTAACAATTTTTTTTTGGGGGGGGGCGATCACCCCTACATACGAACCGGCCACTACCTATCAGGAAGAATTAATAAGTACGATTATGTCACAATAAGAAGAAATAAAAATTTTAAGAAATGAAAAATGAAGAAAAAACAAAGTATTAAATATTAAATACTGAAAAACGAACTTTTTTTATGTAATTATAATTAATGTAATGTGACGTAATTTAAAAATTTAAAAAATCAAAACATTTTTAACCACATCAGTGATTATTTTTTACTGACAGTCCTAAGTCTGTTGTAGTGGAAATGAAAATGTTACATAGTTAATTTTTTGTTCGTTAGACTGACTTATTTTAAATAAGCAGTGCACGTAATTCGGGCAG
>JAIPRL010007655.1:0-22759 GCA_025469235.1 Pemphigus obesinymphae
AATCGAAAAATGACCTCTCAAAAGTACCAACTAGACGCAATTTGCTACCGGAAACAGGGTATGAGTGTAAAGATCGGAGCACTCCTTCTGGTAGTAAATTTGTTAACAGAGAAAAAAAAAAAAAAATGAAAAAAATAAACATCATTGTAAAACCACTAGCTCCATCGCTACGCTCAGAATCTAAAATAATAGTTATTACATAAATGAAGAAATTTATTTGGCAATTCAATTTGATAATATATGAATAACTTATAATAGTATGAATAATGAATATTATTATTGGGTGTGGCTAATAATTACTTTTATTATATTACTTAAAGATTATGTCTGAATATCTAGGGGTGTCTAACGTTTAATTTCAAATTGGTACATACTTTGGTGTAAAATTGAATACGCTGAACACTAAAATCCTGTATAATGGAATATGACAAGGATTTAAGTTATGATAAGCAACTTATGAATATGATAAATACAAGGGCTCAAAGTACGTAACAAATTAAAATCGTATGGCCAATTTGAAACGTAAGTGAAATTTACCAATAGGAAACTAAGAATAACTGATCTCCTCAGTCTCGAGTGCTAAAAAGTAGAGCAGTGTACTCACGAGAGCTGATGGAGAAAAGAGATGCCAAGCTTATGTCGCGAAGGCTTATATAAACTTATAAGAATCGCCCCTGACAAGAAATATTGCATTTAATAATTGAAAATCATTTTATAAATTTTTTTATCTATTGTTAATATTTTTGGGCCATGGAAGAAGAATGGAAAATTATATTTATATATATAGGATTATCCAGTATTAGATTTAATCAAATATAATATTTAACTATTTAAATTTTGTGAAAAATTATTCATATAATAGATGTACAATAATTTGTAAATGAAATACATTGAAAAAAACTTTTTTTAAGAATTGCTTGGAATATTATCATAAAAAAATAATTTAAATACCTACTATTATCTAAATACATATACTATTGTATCTACTCATGCACATTATAAGACTTTATACTTCTATGATTATTAGATTTTAATAACAAAATTCGTTAATAAACTAATCATCTTTAAAAGTTTTATATAATTCTTTAGTTTGATCCAATGTAGAATATGCTTCTTTAATTTGGTATTCAAATAGTACCTATTATTCAAAATCAAAGTTAATCTTCTGTTCAAAATAACTTCATGAGGTTTTTATGCTATAAATGCCGTTACTAAAGACTTCCTCATTCCGGCTATGACCATGTTAACAGATATTTTAGGATTACTTTATTAGAAAAAAGATTTTAATTACTTGACTTGAAATATTTATTTAAATTCCACAATGATTACATTGACTATCCGGAACTTACTGAACGCTTAAATTTTAAAATAATACTTTCAATTATAGAAATAAATTCTTATTCTAATTAATTTCTTCTTCTAGTACATTCATTAAGTATTTTCCTACAAATAAACGTATGTACATTGGTAATTAAATGTGTAATATTGATTTATTTAATACATCACTTACTAAGTTATCTAATTAACTATATACATAATTCATTCTATTTTAAATTATTTTGATAATATGCAACATAGAATATATTACATAGAATAAGTATATTATATTATTAAGCATATTTTATAATTTAAAATACCTACCTATATACTTACTTTTGTTTAATTTATTTTTATTTATTTTCATTTATTTTAATTTTTTTGTTTTTATTAATTTAAACTATTTTAAAACTGTTAAAAATATAATAATTACCTATATTTTTTTTTCACTGATCTCTTTCCTTGTACTACCACTGTCACATTATATATATATATATATATATTGTAAATTGGAATTTATTTCCATAATAAAGATTATTATTATTATTATTATTATGAGTTTTTAGGTATATATAATAAAAACAAATTATGATAAATCAATAACTATAATTCACTATATCTTAAAGTCATCACTATAATAATATAAAAGCGATGTCACATATTTTTTTATATAAAAAAAAATTCGAAAAAAATATATAGTAATAACAAAAAATATTTTAGACTATAATATAATTGTGGTATAAAATTTGTATAATTTAATATTTTTAATATCCAAATATTAATTAACTTCATTCCATATAAATATACATTTTACTCCTTAAATTGTATGCGTAATTAAATTAATATAAAAAATTCAGAATAATTGGATAAACATAAAAATCAAAAATATTACGTAATTGAGCAAATTAGTTATGTGAAATTTAATAATAAGCAAAGTTAATTTGCAATTATTTTTGACAAAATATATGATATATAAAAACATGCATATTTTTTTTTATAGAATGTAATTTTTAATGAGATATTGTATTGTATTTATAGGATCGTAAAATCATGTTACTATGTATTAACATATACAGTTTTTTACGCTAATTATATAAAAAAAAACATTATATAAAAATATTCATACATTTCAAATACAAAAATTGTATTAAAAGTATACCATTTTATTTATAATTTATTATATAATATGGTATATTCGTACATATATATATAATATATATATATATATATATATGTATGTCTAATAAAAAAAATAATTTAGATGATTTACAATATATTTAAGCCTTTAAAATTATTTTGAAAAACACCCATTAATTATTGGGAATTATGTTTTTTTTTTTTATTAAGAACAAAAGTTTTCTATGCGAAACAACTTCTAGGTTGAGATTAATCAACCGAGTTATAATTATAATTTGAATATTGCATTTTTGTTTTCAAATCTATATTCTACTAGCGAATTGTTAAGTTTTACGCACTTTTTTCGGCTATGGATATATTTTTGATTATGACATAGATTATGTACAGGGTGTTTTTGTATTATTATAACTTTTTTAATACATTCCCTAAAGGCCAAAAATGATAAATGGTAAAATTTTCGACCCTGTATTTATATATAAAAACTCGAAAAATATTGTTTATAAATAAAAAAAAAAAAACCATTTTGCAAATTTTCGTACACTTTATACAATTATGTGTAAAGCGTTATACCTATTAACATTGTAAGTATGTAAACATATTACTTGTAGAATTTCCATCAATCATTGCGAAACGAAATATTCAAACAGTTTTATATATATAATATATTATATGAATTATTTCAAACATAAAAAATAGCTTTAAATGGTGTCAACTTGAAAATAAAAAAATTTAATGTAATATTATAATTGTGTCTTCGTTTTTTGGTTCTTTTTTTGTAAAAAAAAAAAATCTTTTTCTCACCCGTGATCAGAAATGGTTAAATTGTAGGACATAAAAAAATCAACGCCCATGATTTTCAGTTTTACAAACAACAAATGTAATTTAAATTGGTTTTAAACATATTGTCTACTTTTTGGATACAATGTACCTAATACAATATACATATATAGGTACAGCAATAATCTATATATAGTTCACTTTGTACTGTAGTGTATCAGTGGCATACACAGGAATTTTCTATTTTAGGGGGAGATTAATACATTTTTTACAAAGTTTACTTCCAACCTCGAACCATTACAATTTACCAACTAACACTTATACAATAAGAATATATTCGGTGATACTGTTATCATGAAAAGAAGGTATAATTGATAAAAAATATTATCATTACAAAAACACTATAAAGGCAAACAATTCCAAAAAAAAAAGGTCAAGGGGGAGGTTTATCCCCCATATCCCTCCTCTGTGTACGCCACTGTAGTGTATAATAATTATATCTAAGTACCTACGGAAAAATTAAACACAAATAAATAAAAATGAATATGCAACTATATAGATTTTATACAATTAATATTTATTATAAAAATATAATACATAAAAAAAAGAGTATTCAAAAAAACAATTGTCGGTAATTACTAGTTTCAACTTATGGTCTCGTAAGTTATACGATGACTAGTAATACACATCTATATATATTAACAGCTAATTGGGAATAATTATTTATCGTTTTCTAATATATATTGGTAGATTATCTTTAAAATCTGAGAATATATTTAAAATATTATTAAAACTATCATGTTTTACTTCATTATAAATGAGTAATAGTTCTAATACTGAATTTATGTACACATTTTTTTTTTTTTTTTTGGTTATTTAATAGTTAACAATTCATCGAGTTTAGAGTTAAAACGGCAAAAATATTTAACTTGCTAAAAAAAAAAATGTTTACCTAGACTTGTTGGTCAACTTTATAACCAAGTGTAAACGCTATCAATCACGGTCAATATAAGTAAAGTTAATTTATATTGTTGACTTTTAAACTCAACAATACTGTATCTATATATATATATCTAAAACATTATAATACTCTTATTTTGTAACTATGAATGACACATTGAGTTGTTTAATGTACAAAATAAGAACCATGAATAAAAAAAGATTAACTTTTTTATAAACTTAGTTTAATTTAGATGTCAAACTTTTATTTATAACTATAGTTAATTAATTAAGTAATAATTTATTTTTAAAGTTTTAATTATCTAAAAAAAGATTATATTTAACATAACTATAACTATAGTTAATTTTATCATGAGGTTATATACTTTAACCGTCAGTCTTTTTTCTTCAGCAATGAGATAAAAATAAACTCATTCGATTTTTACGAGCGCAGTGAGCCTTAAATTAGTGTCCAATTTTGTGCATGTTCGTTTGAAAGGGCAACTATAGGTACCTATATATTATTATTTGCTTCGAAAGGCTTTTTTCACTCTTATTTAATTATTCCGCAGAATACATTAATACTAGGTAGGTAGGTATATGAATAGCTATATAATTATCTAACATATAAGATCGTTTCAAATATACTACAAACAGTGAAGTACGCAATATTATTTTGTGACGTAATTAGGGTTAGGACGGTTAGGTTCTAATACAAAATTAGGACAATTTAATAAACTGGATTAAATTATAAAAGTGTGTATAATGATGATAAGTAATAACGAAAAATCTTAGGTAAATATTTGTACACTTTTCAAGTTTTAAGCTTCTAAACATAAGTTATACCATTGATCCCCACTGTGTCCGTCGGTCTGCCATCCCATCCATTTGTTATCTTAGTTACTAGAGCGACTGTCGATTGATGTTGACCGGCCTTACAATTTCATATAGTAACTAGGTGGAAACAGAAACTAGGAAATCAAATACTCAATGTATAGTTGTATAGATTGTTTTTCCTGAATGCCTGAATGCCGACTATCCGGTTTTCTGAGCAAATATTACAATTTTTATTAGTTTTGTTAGGTTTGTATTTCCATATATTAAATAAGTATAGATTAAACAAATTATTTAAAATTGTGTATGGAATCATTGCTTATTGTATAAAATATGTTTAGAATCCGCTACAAGCACTCTCATAGAATGGGCCTTTCAAACTCGTTTAATATTATAGTTATCATAATCCTTCATAAAATAAAAAAGTTTTTTCAAATATGTACCTACCGTTATAATGTTTGATTTTAATACATATTCAGTAATTTATCATAATGTATAAGTACAATCAATAACTATTGGATTTTTAAAAGTTTAAACAGTTGCAGGCTGTCAAGTTTCGAAAAAATATCAACTAAAATTGGTAAAAATAGTGTTATTGATCTTTATTATGTAGGTATATTATATACAGATAACATCATATGCAATTATTGCATTACGTTATAGGGGTTGAAACTAAATTATGATGATCCGGTTATTATACTATGAAATGTAAAACTAAAATACCGGAACCAGAACTGCAGGAATCTAAACTTAATTATTTGTCGAATTATTATAAAGGTACCATAACTTTTAATTACCATTTTATATTAATATTTAATGTTAGAATTTTACCTTGCATAATTAATATTTTTAATGTCCTAAATTCTAATTTCATCAATGTTATAAATTAGAACTGAAACCGGTTAATATTAATATAATGTGGTAGGTAGCCGGAAGGTATATGACAATTTTAAGACAACTCTATTTCAAAAATCTTTTTGTATATAAATGATATATGATATATATATATATTTTTTTTTAAATTGTAAGAACTAAGAAGACATCATTAATTAATCACAAACTCATCAGATAAAGTTTTTACACTTGTAATCACATTGAAAAGTTTGAACTTAAAATTTTTTTTAAACATAATAACTAAGTGTTTTAGTTTCCTTTATCAAACTTTCGATAAATAAAAAAAGTTTTTAAATTCAACATCACATTCTCTCATCGTTTCCATTCAATTTGGTAATAACTATTAACTAATTGTTTATATGTATATATTTTCCGTATTGATTAATTTGTTTTGCGTCTACTGTAGTAATCCTTATATATGTATATATTATTATTATAAAAGGCGAAATGCATAATATAAACTTGCAAATTGCATGTACTGTAATCATTATATTGAACAATGTGTAATAACAGAGAACTATATTCCACTGTGAATTTTATTTAAAATATAAAATGAACTTACTACAAAATTCCAAAACTATTTAATATTTAAATTTATAATAAAATATACAATTACTATAACCTAAGATATTATTTATTTTTATATTAGTTATTCATTTTCAAATATATTTAAACTTAAAAAATTAATTCATTTAAAAAATGCAATACTCTCATAAAAATAAAAATATATATTAATGGTTTGTTCATGAGCAGTACTTTAAGTTCCTTATTTTCTGAATTAAATATTAAAAATTATTAATTGATTTACATAACAAATAATTTACGTAGGTATATAAACTATACGGAAAAGTTTACATCAGATATGTATATGACACTCATTCTATTCAATGGTAAAAATAGAGTGATAGAAGCTATGGTTAACAATTTAAATGATTCATAAAAACATCTAATTTACACTTGAAACACAAATAGATAATTAAATTAACTTTACATATCTTACAATAAAATATATCTTTAACATTTCATGATGTATACTTAACTTATTTAAATTGATACGATAATTTCAAATGATTCTAACCATTCATTTTCACGAAAATGTTCTTATTTGAATTCCATATTATATAGACTCGAACATAGGTGCCGACTTTTAGATATTAGCCCTTTGACTGATGAGCAACAAAAAAAATGACCTTTGCTGCATATTTGCTGCCTTTAAGTCACCAGGGGCAACATAAAATACCATACATGTATGTATATTATTCCTATTCTCTTTAGTGGCTTAGTTTTAATTTTTTTTTTTTTTTATATATATATATATATATATATATAAATACGTACATTTAAATATTGGTAATTGAACAATAATTAATTATCAGTGGCGGTTCGTGGACTTTAAAACTGGGAGGGCGATTAAAAATTTTTCATTTTCGAAAAGCATAGAATACAATATTTATTATGCACCAATTTAAAAGGTATTTATTAAACCAAAATTAATACCATATAGAGAAACAAAAATATAAATACGTTTTACAAAAACCGAGAATTACAAAATAATAAAACTTATACGTTTTATGCTTAAAATTTAAGCGTGTATCTTTCATTTCACTAAACAGGTCTTCCAAGTTGTTTTATCTCAATTGTCTGTTAATTTGATACTGAATTGTTATCTTCAATATTATAATAATATAATATACAGTAGTAATAAAAAATAAATTAAAAAATGCAACACAAAATTAAAATTTTCACGGTGTTTCAAATCATAAATTGCACTGCAGTGGGTAATGAACTTGTTAATATTCGTAAACTGTACAACCCCGTAACTTCTAAATGTAGTCCGTTCGGCTAAATATGATTTCACCGTGAATGTTTCAATCACACATAGACACGTAAAACAATTTTATAATATTGTAATATTTGAATAAAACACACATATTTCGTATGAAAAGAGATAATAAAATAGTCGAGTAATAAGTATATTGTACTATAGAATAATCAATACATGATGTAAGAAAGAATTGAAAGGTCCACTGGAACAACCAGACAACTCCATTTTTTTGAAAAACTGTTTTACTCACTAATATTATAAAGAAAAAAAGTATACACAAGTGGGTGCAACAACCGTACTACTCCAGTGTTTATAGTATCAGAGTTGTGAGTAAAAATGATTTCGAATGTTTTTGAATTCACTGCGACAACCAGACAACTCCAGTCGGTCATTGACTTTGGAATTATTTTTAGGTATAAAAGAAACATTCTAAAATTTATTTTATTATTTTTATATATATATATATATATATAAAGGTTATTATTTTATTTCATATGATAAAATAACTATTTAATAAATAAAACATATAAACAACATTATTCTAAAATATTTAAAAAAATAGTTTTTACTATCTCTTGATAAATTCATGATAATGGAGTTGTCTGGTTGTTGCAGTGAACCCTTCAATTAAAAACTACGATTGGTTACGAGTTCAAAGTGATTGGGGATATGTACAGCGAATCGGCCAATACAACCTGTAGATTAGTATTTATCTTATATTTAGTGAACGGAAATTTTCCCTCTACAACTATTCCCACAATATTTAAGTAATAGAATGCACATTTTTCTTCATTCAAAAATTTGAGTGGACTCTTTCCACCAAGTTATTTTGGTAAATTGTTTTATACCTATTTATCTCTTGTTGTTTGGCTAAGTAATAGGCTGGGAGGTCGCCATTTTCCTCCAAAAATCAGATTCCATTCTCCTCCACTGTTCATTTTCCTCTAAATAAAGGTCTATTTCGTTTTCCTTCCTCCACTGACCATATTTGCACTTCTCGGTTATCCGTTTTGAAATGAAAACAATCTACCGTTACATTAGTATACTTACTGTTTTTGAACAAATTGCCAAATTCTTGATTTTCAGAAACACCGATAAATATATAATATATAATATTAATTTTAATATTATATAAATATGTAAGAAAAAGAAAGCATAGAAACAAAAGTGCATAAAAATCAACCAATAATTATTTGTAATTACTATATTTTTATTTTTATTATATAATATTAAAGGTAATTAGAAAAAAAATGCATTTCCAAAAAATTTTTTAGGTAGGTACTTGTATAAAAAATTTAATGTTTTGTAAATAATAAAGAGTAAATATATAATTTCTAAAATAATAGGTATAAAAACAAATTGTAAGTACACCAATTTTTATTTTTATAATTATAATGCTATCTTTTTAACAAATGTATACCTGTTAAAGTAAAATAGATATACGTTATTTTTTTATAATATTTATATATTTATAGACTGAATTATATTTTCAATAATACGTATCATTTATATGATTATCAAAGTATAATTTTTATAAACTGAACTGAAAACGATAACGACAGGTAATTTTAACAAAAAGTTGTAGTAAAATAATGATAATCTTTATCTAATATGACATTTATTAGTACCAGAAAACTTGTATACTACTATACAACTTGTATCATACACAGGACTTAAAGTGGAAAAGAATTCCAGGGGGGGGGACTAATATCCTCATATATTTATAAGCGTTACATATATCATTATATGTATAATGTACATGTAACATGTACATACAGAGTGATTTTTTTAAGCATTCTCACCCCACTTTTAACAGCGAATAATAAACAAATTTGAAATTTATTTCATGTAATATTTAAAGCATTAATAATATTACATTTTTATGAAATAAATACATTTTTTATAAAAATTTAATATTTAGATAGAAAACATTTTTTTCATGATAACAAAGATATACGAGTAAGGAGTGGTTGTATAAAAGAAAACTAAAATACTAAAAAATCATACAGATAAAAAATAGTATACAAATTAATTATTTTATTAATTAAATTTAAATAAATAAAATAAAATAAATTTACGCATTATGCACGATTAAAAGTAGGTGTGAGCATGCGCTTATAAAATCACGTTGTCTACCTACACATACATAAATATATATATATATACAAATATATTGTATAAATGCATGTATGAAGACCGGTATTACGTTATTTTATAAAGAGTTATTTGAAAATAATACAAAAATTATAATACATCATATAAATATCTTAATATACAGATATGTATTTCAAAGTAAAATAATGGTAAGTTTAATGTAATACGACTGGTGCAAGTGGATTGTGGGCCAAATGCATCAGTCGAGTGGAAGCTGTTTAACATTCTATCTTAATCCTTAATTTTTAATAAACACATATTTTGATAAAACTAAAATAATTATTTGAATATTTGATAAACAAAAAAAAAAAATAATAATAACGGTAAAAACTATAATATTTAATTTCAAATTCCGAATTATATTGATTAATATTTGGTTATGATTTGAGCATTCCGGAGAATCTCACGGAGAAATTGTTAAAGGGGACGCTTTTTAACCACAAACAGGTAAATGCAGACAGGGACGAAAAACCAAAGGGAAATACGTATTATGTCCCCCAGCGCCCTAACTCCTGATCATACGTAGTTTTAGGCCTGGTATACCCTACACACGTCCGTCATTTTTACGTTCGGCACCACTGCGTCAGCCGATGCACACGGGTTTCCATCACGTCGAGAGCTCATATATATTATATATATATTCTATCAAAATGTTTGCCAATTTAGATTGAAACATATATTTGGAGCAAAATGGTATTATTTTGTTTGTGGATGAAAATGAACTCTGATTTTTGGAGAAAAATGGACTCGCTCATGGATATTCTATAGAATCATCTGGACGTGTCATCTGTGGCAATATTACAACTAGTATATACAATATAGGTACATATTATATAAACGGGCAGGTATACAAAATATATTCTGTCTTTAGCCATATTTAGGTAATGTACAATCGTAGGTGTTGTGTTGTGATGAACATTTTCACGTCGCACAAGCTATTATTTTAAACAAATGATTTTCGTACACAACGGATGTGAAATACCTAATACATTTGCGAAATCGATGTATTAGGTCACACTGGAGTCGGGGCCACTAAACAAATCTGATAATGAAAATGAATTTAGTATAATTTGTCATATGGGAATTAAAAATAATTTTTATATAAATACGATCAAGAAAATTAAATAATCCTAATAATATACAACTTAGTAATAATTATAAATTATTATATTATATTATTATTAAGTTTCAAAATTCGATACAAATTGAAAAAATATTTTTCTAAATCATTGCTAAGCTATTAATTAACAAATTTCAGTGAAATCGTTTTTATACATTTTTCCGTGTTTTCTTGGAATGCTCTTTGACAGATGAAATAAAAAGAAATTTCTCTATTATATAACCTATATGGCTATATATATATATATATATATTATATATCATATACCTACATCTATATACGTATACAACAGTAAAAAAAAATTGTTTTTATTTTAAATTTGAATTGATTTGGTTTCTAAACGCATTTAAATATAAAATTATTAAAAATTCAAAATTGTTATATGGTAAGTAATTAATGAAGACTTTTTTGTCGTGATTTTTTTCCATTTATATCTTTCATTTTTTTTCCAAATATTTGAGGTCGACCACCCTAATCCTGTCCTAATCCTTAACTCCATGCCTACTTCATATTTCATACGTCATACTCGCCCGTCCCATATCACTCTATTAAATTTCTTTACTTTTTTTTGATCTTCCCTTTCCTCTTCTTTCTTCAATATACATTTCCTTTACTAAACTCACTATCTCTGTTTTTTCCCTTCTTAAAACACGCTAGAACCATTTCAATCAACTCATTTTGTGTACTATCGAAGCCACTAATTTATTATACTTATTTATATACCAGTATATAATAATTTCTTATTTGGTCTTCTTTAGTCACATCACTCATCCACTTTAATATTCTCATTACTAGCTATAGTACTGCGTTAATTTTAACTTCATATCCACTGCCTAACATTTATATCCGGATATCATATACCTTTAACCTAATTATGGGATTCTTTTATCATACAAAATACCAAAAATTTAATTTGTTTTCGGAAAATGATTACAGCAAGGTATGTACACATTAAATATTTTTTCACACGAATATTGGAATAATAAAATAAAATAAATCCTTTTAAGGTTTATATTTATTGTTTAAATGTGTTAAAAAAAAAGCGTTTCTCGTTATTCATGAGCCGATCAACTGCACTGTTTGGTTCATACCGTGTTGACTTTTAACAGAATATATAGGTATAGGTATATACGAAACTGCAGGGAGTACAAACACGAATTTCATGTTTGAAAATTGAATGGATTCTTCTTGAATAGCACAGAGAATTTTTAGTTTTTATTTCATATATATCTATCTATATGTATGATATAGATTTTTTGTTATGTAATTTTTTTTTTCATCTTTTTTATAATTCCTTTTGCATTATTCACTAAAAATACTTGATGTATTCACTATATATTGTGTTCACGTAAAGTAAAACCACTTGATAATATTATTGAGTGCAAATCAGTTTAATATTAATTTTGTTTTGTTTTTTATTTTAATATTGAAATTACTATAGGTATAATTAAATATTAAAATAGGTACTCAACTGTTTGTCGAATGAATTTTAAATACCTAGTATTAGTCTCGAAAAGTCATAAAATTAGGTATACAGTACAAAAATTATTCGAAAATTTAGTTCCTAAGTCTTGGAGGGTGACAAAACATTTTTTGCATAATAATATAATTTTATGGAGGAATTGTTTTTCGTGGAGTTCTATAAAAATTTGGTAAATATTTCTAAGAAATATAATATTTAGGATTTAAATTTAATGGTGGCGTATTTCATTATTCATAATATAAACGAAGAAATTAATTCCATTGAAGTGAGAAATGTTTTTCGAAAATGTTATCTTTATATCGCATGGTATAAATATGTTGCGCGATTTTTAGCATGTGTCAAAAACAGGCTTCTTGTGGATATAAAATATAACAATTTAAATCGCATTTAATTTCCTTGATAAAATGTTTACTTATTTAAAATATTACAATCTATTTTAATTTTTACCATATTTTTTTAATAAAACAATAAAAGTTATACATACAAAATTCAATATTAATAAAAATGTATGAGTTGGCTAGAAATAAGTTAGCATTTATTCTGATAAATAGGAATGATGTTATGACAAAAAGTTCAAGACAAAGAGTTTTAAATACTAAAAGAAGTCGTTTTGGGCTTTAAGACCTGAACATTTTATACAATTTTATTGTTGTCAAAATAGATGGTAAATGAGATATGAAAAATTGAAAAAAAAAAATTTAATATAGGGTTATTGTTACATAATTAAATTATAAACATTCATTACTCAATATAATTGTTTATATTGATTTAGTATATTTAATCAAAAGTTATAGTTATAGTCTATAGACTATAATAAATGAAATATATAGTTCATTATATTTTTAAATCCTCTATTTTTAACGAATAAAAATCACGTGTAATAATTATATAAGTATTTAATATAACGATACAGGTTAGAAAATGAACTTAGGTATAAGTACCTATGTATAAAAGTAACAGGTAGCCCAGTACGAAAAGTACCTAAAATGCGATAAAGTATACAAAATACAGTTTACACATTTTCGATCAACTACGAGCATCCCACCAACCACCATATATAATAATATTGATAAAAGTCATTCTTATTGTATGTATTATCATATTAATTCCTTTTAGTTATCATAATATTATATTTTCTGTAAAATCCGAAAATTACCTTTTTTATAATACCAACTATAACGAATTTTCTATCAGAAATATATCTCTACTCAACTCCTACTCAAGAACATATATATATATGTATACATATATATACATTATATATACATATATAAATATGTATATATAATTATAAAATAATATATAAGTTGGTAAGATTTTTATACTATTTTCCATTTTATAAATATTTTTCGTTAAACTCTGTAGTAACATTAGTACCTAGTTAGTTTTCGTAAAGATTTTGAAAACTATTTAGAAAATCAAAAAATTACTAAGTATTATAAAGTCCCAACTACAAAAAAATGTCATATCTAATCATAATATATCTTAATATAATATAATATCTTAATCGTAAAATCTAACCCGAAAAGTATTACTTTACCCCTACTACATGAAAAAGTGTATATCTAAATATATAAAAAAATGTAATCATCATTACCTATATATGTTTCTCGCATACTCTCATAATCTAATTTATACCAATAGGTAAGTATTTATATCGTATTCAAATTTTAAAGACACAAATTGCACGATGTGCTATGCTTGGCTACCTACTTGTATTTGTTCTAAAATACATTTTTTCATATTAATTTCAAATACTTTTTATATGGAAGTAATTATATCTCTATTTAAATATTTTTTTTTAAATATTTTTTTACAATACTATTAATGTTCGAATATCTATATACTTGATACAAGAACAATTTTTATGATATTTCATATTTTTTGAGGTCGGTAATTTTTTGCTAAATTAACAAAAAAATATAGCTTTTGTTACTATAATTAAATTAAATTTCTTAGATCATATTATAATTTAATCTTATTATATTTTTTAATATAAGTTTATAGTAGTTAAAAATCATATATTTTGATAAATATTTATCGCACGTTTATATAATATAAATATACACTGTATATATAACAAGCCATTGTCATGGAGAAATTACGTAATATAATTAGTCGTAAATTAAAATCAAGACATTATCTTAATGGGTAATTTAGATTACAGTTTGTATATTTATATATATATATGTGTGTGTGTGTGTATATATTCAACGCTTGAAATGATACATTTTTAAGCGCGTATATATAATTTACTGTATTTGTTTTTGTTTAAAAATAAGATTTATAAATAGTATATTATAACAAAGTAAAATCATTAACATTTTTAAAGAAACCAAATCATAGAAAATAATTTTTAATGTTTTTTATGCACACGTTTATATTTTTTAAATGCATACATTGATGGTATTTAACTTACCAAAGTTCGTTCTTGCTTTAATTATATTATTGCCAATAATCATGATGACTATTAACTAACAAAACAGAGCCTCCCAGGAACCGACTATTTGGTTACCAATTAATGCTTAGGTGAAACTTCCTTTTGAGTCTTCCCGTTTTGTATCCGACTTCAGATACCTATCAGGAATATCCGGCTGGTAAGGAATTAGACCCTTCATATTTGTGGGGGGGGGGGTTTAATAAGCCTCCCTAATCTGATTTTTTGGTCCTTTAGAATTTTTTCGTAGTGAAGATGTTTCAATAGAAATTGTACACAATATGAATATATTTTGTCGGAAAAAGTCATTTAGCTTCTCCTCCCCTATATAATAATTTGTTCATGCTACACAAATTGTGTAATATATTGGGGTTGTATGTAAAAAATAATTTATTTATTTGTAGTATATAAAAATGATATAATATATAAAACATATATTTAACACAGTGGCACACATCAAGGAGGGATAAGGGGTCACAACCCTCCCCCCAAAAATGTCTTCCTTCATTCAATTTATTTATTAATCATAAAATATAAAATATATTACAAATATACTATTGAACTTTTTACCATATTACTGCATAGAGTTCTACAAAATGCCCCTCTTTAAAAAATTATTATAAACAACCCCCCCCCCAAAAAAAAAAAAAAAATTGAAAAAAATAAAAATTTCTGTGCTCGCGACTGAATTAACATGAGATTTTACTAGAATAAATAACGAAATATTATAAGTATAAAAATATTATATAACATATTGTAATATAATATTAAGTCCTATTATATCAAGATAAATAATAATAATATTATACAACTTTATACGATATGACATACTTATATTTATAAATATCTAATATTTTTATAATTTAATTCGGTCAACAATAAAAAGAAAATTCGTCCAGATACAGATGGTGTAAGTTGATTTATCGTCCCTTTGGTCCTCACAAAGAGTAGTGTATTATAATTATTATTATTTTACATTTGAAAGCTAAAATAAATGATTGTAGATATTCAAAAAATACGTTCAGTAAGTATACATTATATAAATATATATATAATTTTAAAAAAATAGATAGTTTTTCCTAACGACTATTACCTAGGTACTAAACATATTCGAAAAATAACAAAGTATAGAAAAATAAAAATATAAATTTGTAGTAATTTTCTTCCCAGAATAAAGAAATAAAAACATATTACATACATACATACATAGAAAAATTCCATCTTCTTAAAACCAATTTTGCTTCACTCATAATTTAATATTACCCCTATACCTAATATATTATAAGTATAATTTTTGATGTCATTAAAAATTACGGAAAGAGACATGTTTCGGTAAAATAAGTACCGTAAAACATGATGATGGGTAGAATATAAAAAGGTGTTTTTGGGTAGCTCGTGGAGATTTCAAATTTTAAATAGTGGACGGTACTTACGATGTAGTATCTGGATTCTGGAACCACTTAATATGGTAGTTTTTCGAGTTGATTCTATTTAAAAGAAAATATTATCATATGATCAGATCGTACGTTAAAAGGCGGAAATATTTTCAAAATTATCGAGGTACGTCTATAGTTATAACTTTCAAAAATAGTACCGATTGATCGGATAATCTATAAAAATAAATAATAAAAATCTACGTATAGAAATAACATACTTTAATTTTCGAAATTTCAACTATCTGCTTAATTTCCGTACTAGTATTTGTATTTCCCATCGGATTTAAGATATCGAACTTTTATTATATAATATTATATGTAATCCTGTTGTACAAATTGCGCACAATAACATCGTAAAAGATTTTCACAACGGATTGAGAATTAAATATTTTTCAGCAACAATTCTCGCATGAAGTCTTTGTGAATTTTTCCACTGCTTATACGCTTTCCTCTTACCGTGACATGCGCACATTATTGTCGTATGTATATTTTATATTTTAAGTCTTTTATATATTATTATACAATATACATATTAGGAATGTATCGTTTCTGCTCAATTTTTTTTAAGCTTTGATTTTCGTTTATGCCAAAAATAACATTTTACAGTATTTTTTTTAAATATTTAACTATACATATTACATTTGTAAACGTATTTAAATGTTATTTGAATGATTATTTTTTTAATAATATGCGTGCATCTAGATATATATTTTTAAATTATTCATAAGTATCTAAAATCGAAATAATATTTTAAAGCATTTACCTTATACTCTTATACATATTCAATGTGTTTTTGTAATTCCGAAGACCAACCGATACTTTCCAAAGTAAATTTTTTTTTTATTCTCTAATGCATTTTAACTCCCACTCTATCGATAAATATATTATTTTATTATATATACAGTTGTCAGGGGTATATTTTATTCTCCCGAGTAGGAAAAAAAATATGTTTTTCAATAGTTTGTTTCTTACTCCTGGGAATTTCTATCTTATTCACATGTATACACCTCGCGGTATCGAATCATGTCGTATTAATATTTTATATATATATATATTATACTTTGGTTAATTAAAAATTTAAAACAAAAAAATCAATTTGTATATTTTATAATATATTAATGCAATATACCTACTTACGGAAAATAGTCTATAGGTACCTACTCGATCGAATCGTACTTATATATATATAATATTTGAACAGTGACTAGGTAAAATTGCTTAAATGCTTTTTTAAGGAAATTGATATTTTCAAGGACGGGCAAAGTTAATAATGAACTATAGCCTACATCAGTATCTACAGTTAAGTTTATAAACACAGTTTTTAAATAGTTACAAGTTCAAAATTAATGAACTATAATGATTTAAATAGTTAAAGTAAAAAGTCAAAACCAGATTTTAGTTAACTTAACTCGTTAATCCAAAAATTAAAGTACATTTTTTTCGTCTTTATTGGCATACCTAGTGTCAATAATTGTGTACTTACATAAAAATTACCTTTTAATTTAAAACTACAAAATACAATAGTTAATTTAACCAAATATAAAACAATAAAATATGATTTATTCTAGTCTTCAAATAAATCTTTATTATCTATGTTATTTAAATAAGTACAAATTTTGTACAAAACACAGAATTAAATAGTACATATAACTTCTATATATTATTATTTCTATTTATTGTTTGCTTATTTCATGTTAAAATGCTAATGCTATTTTATGTTTATCACAACTATAGGTACCTGTATATTACTAATATATTGTATTACGAATACTCAATGTTCAAAATAAAATTATTTTGAAGTTTAAATGACGTAATTTTACTACCTATAGGTATATACTTATAAATACTATATGAATATTAATATAATACTACAATATAAAAATTCGAAAAATTAACCATATATTAACATGTTCACAGATATCTTAATTATACATAATTTGATAATCTTAAAATTGATAAAATTAACTCATTAAGTTAATAAATCAACACTAACTTAACTTTAATAATACCTGTCCTTCGATGTTTTGATGAAAATTATTACCTACTATCTACTAATTTATTATCGCAGTACCTACATTGCAGTATTTTCGAAAAATAAAATCGATTCTTTATTAATGTATATATGTTTAAATTATGTATAAGTGTATGTTTTCAATACGTTTAGAGAATTTTTTTTTCCCGGGGATTTAGAGGATTTTTACATAATGGCAACAAATTTTTTTTTTTCTTATCATTAAATTACGTGTTTAGGGGAACGGAAGACATATCATTAGCTATATAGGTACTAACCTACTATATATTATATAGTGTATACATTGTACTTACACACCGCGTATATATTATGAAATCCATTCGGTTTTAAACTCGTATACGCGTTTATACCAGACGATGACTCCGAGTATCAATTTTATAGGAACGGGCGCGTTTTGGTCGTAAATAAAAACGCTTACCTCCCAACTGTATATTCGGAGGCAACAATGAGAAGAGAATTTCCTCGCTCGGTTAGGGCGAGCGTGTAGATTTACGATTTGGTTCGCGTGAGAATCGCGGCAACACGATCGACACACGTGCATAGTCTCGCGTTCTCCGGATTTCCACCGCACTCCGATATAAACGCAGATATTTATTTATTATTATTATTATTATTATTATTATCGTTATTATTATTATTATTATTATCGTTATTATTGTCATCATTATTGTTGTTACTACCAATACCGCTGCTGTACCTACCGTATATCGTACTCGCGTTTATTTTTACGTATTTATGTATTTATAGTGGTTAAAGTGGAATATATTTGCAGGCTAGGTATAGCTAATGCAAAAGAAAGGCGTCCCCTGAACCAGTACCGTAATATTTTTTTTGAAATATTTGTATAAATTTAACTTTTAATCCATGTATAATGTACACACTCTGTATGCTTATAACTTTAAAATACGCATATTAATTAGGTACCTATATTCCAGCCAAGTAGAGAATGTCTGGAGAAGAAAGAAAAATCGAAATAGTTTTTACTATAATATAGATCTTGCATGCAATTTATAACTAAATACCATTTTTTAAACTTTTTTTTATTTCATTTTTGAATATTATGTACAAAAGAACAAATTCAGTCTCAACTTTTAATCGAACATTTAGAAATATAAAGGAGACTATATACTAAAGGGGGCGCCAAACTTAAGTTAAGCAAAGAAGGGGGACGCCGTTCCCCTCCGTCCCCCCTCAATTTAACGACTGTATACAACTATTTATTGACGCCATACTGCTGTTCATTCTGCGTAAAAAAACCGGTTCTGAACGAGTGACAATATAAACGCTATCTCGACGAATAATAATTAATAACGACATATTTACAAATAGTCTAGTGATGTTACGAACCCAGATTTTTGAGGTCGAACCGAACCGAAAACAATTTTTATTTTTTATAATTTATACGCGAACACGTGCAAATGGACCTTAACGAAAATTCGTCGATAACAAGTACCTATACGTACTCATATATTTTACGGACAAAATTATTATCCATCGTAAAAATAGAAAAAAAAACTACTTATTTAAACATTTTTCTATCTATTTTAGTGATTTTCGACAAATTAGGTTCAAATTTTATTTTCCTTGGTTCGATATGCAATCAGCACTATTTTGTGATTAGTTCACGGTTTGAATATTTTCAATTTTGAGTTCGGTTCGGTTCGAAAATCTAACAGTTCGTAACATCACTAACAAATACAAACATTAGACATACAGTAGAACTTCAATTATCCATACGTGTATACAATTTTATATAATATGTTTACATATATATCCATATGTGTATACATTGTTATGTTATAAAGTTATCTGGGTTTGAACTATGAAGTAATCTGCAGTCTTTGTTTTTTACGATTTGAAATGATTTTCCTCGCTTAACTTCTAATTTTTATTAAATTAATGACTTCATGGAAGTCAAAATGTTCCTGTTCCAAGAAGTTCAGGACGACATCAACTGCTTCCATTGCTTGAATTGTCTGTGTTTTTTCTTTAGCCTCAAATCGTTCTTATTGTCTATGTCTTTACTTTTGGTACATATAAATTTTCGGAAGAGTGAACACGGAAAATCCAGACACGGTTCTGTTGTCGAAGAGGTCTGCTGTATATTATTACGAATATACAAGGTGTACCTACATCTGTAGTAGCATACGGCATTTAGCGAACACCGGGCAAACCCTTACGTATATAAAGTGGCGTAATTTGGGGGGGGGGTGTCCTCCGTGTCTAGATACGCCCCTCACGACTTCCAGAAAAAAAAATTAATACCTACGCATATCAATCTGTAAAAGTATAAAATTGTATTATTTGATTTGTGATAAAAAAAAATAAATAAAAATCGGTATATAAATATATTATATAATACACGCAAGTAATTTACTATTATTCCGTAGCATATCATAGAAATAATATTTTGTATTATATTTATTTATTTATTTAAAAAATGATCGTCCAAAATTATGTATTTACGTTATCGATACATACCGCGTGGTGCGAGTATCTGGCCTATACATAAGTACTAAAGTACATAAATTATTCAGTCGTCTGTCCATTGTTTTAACATAGTCGAAGTAAGTTTTAAAGATTAACATTTAAGTAATATGTAAGTATATAAGTATATAAGTATATAAGTATATAAGTAATATGAAAATGATTTAAGGATTCTAAAGTGGTATTGGAAGGGGTCCGTTTTTCACAGCTCTAAAAATTTTGGACACCCTCCCAAATATAGCCCAAATTACGCCACTGCGTATATATACCTGATCATTATCGATGGTGGAGGAGTAAACATCGTCAAAAATGTAGAAACTTTTTTTTTTATAAATTAATCATTTCATTATTATTGTTAAAAATTTTTATTTGTATATATTAACTCTTCTTTATACATATATTGTTATTGTAGCGTACACAATTTTTTTTGAATATTAAAATTCACATTAAAAAGTAACAATGTTAATGATTTAAAATTTTAATTCTGTTTATAAAATTAAAGTCCGTTATCCGATTCTTGCGATTTAGTCAGTAAAGTGTATACGTTTAAAATGTTTGATCATCTCTCTTATAATGACAACATTTTGACTTAAGCCCTGGCGGAGCCTTTGCCTATTTTTTACGGGACCCCCTCTAGTCTAAGGATATTATAGTTAAACTAGGCTTTAAAACCGATTATAATGTGCAGCTTGAAATCAATACCTATTTCCCAGAACTCATATTATATTCTTAAGAGGATGTCAGCGCAACAAATAAAAATTTTTTAATAATGAAAAACTTACATTGGTATTTCTCAGTTTTATTGACTTATAGTCATTTTAGGAATACGGAATGAAAACAAATGATAGCCAACAACATTATCTAACGTCCTATCTGATCGATTTTTCATATGTGCATTTTATGAACTGTAAAAATAAATAAAAAAATTGATTTGCATGATTAAATTGTCACAGGCTGCGATGCGAGCACATCCGTGGATAATTTTATCGTATAATATTAATATATACTCGTAATACGAATTAATGACGTTTTTTACAATTTATGAAAAAATTTGCAATATTTTCAATCATGATATATAAATTATATAGGTTATACAATTATGAATTTATACATATATAATTATATACATTTTGCAATTTTCAGCATTACGAGTTAATAAGTTAAAAGTTAGATTAATTTTAATTTTTAACTTAACTTTTTATATTTGGTTTTTATTAACTTAACTTTAAAATCATGAGTTACTTTGATTAAAACTCAGTTAAGTTAATTTTGAAACACCTAATTGATACACTTTGATTTCATATTGTGTCTATTATCAAAGTGGTTGAATAAAAATAAAGTTGATTTTGTCGTTTCTAATAATTAATATATTATAACAATTATTTATTTCCCGAAAATATGAATAAAACAAGAATACCTATATATTATATAATAATCCCCTCCGTATTATACTATGTATTATATTAGGAATATATTCGATTTTCCATCAATAACCAATATTTACTAAATTGCAATGAGCAATTTCCATTTGTTAAAATTTTGAAGACAAGAGTAAAAAAGTACCTACCAATTAAACATTTTTATGAACCTAGATTTGTTGCTAATTTTAATAATAGTTATTATAAATACATTGTAGTACTATAACAATAGATTTAAATATATATATAACTTCACATATAGTACCTATATTTTGAATAATATTATATCAATGATTTTTAAAAATTTCAAAATATTAAAGTTAAAAAATAACAATATTACATCCCTATGTGCATCGATGCGATATTAACATCTATGCGATTGCAATTTAAAATCTCAAATGTATCATCGCATAAATACATCTATGCGACATTTAATAGATGTTTGAAAAAATAGTCATTATAGTATTAT
>JAIPRL010007656.1:0-22756 GCA_025469235.1 Pemphigus obesinymphae
TGTTTATTTTGAATAAAATTTTTTAAAAAAAAAAAAAAAAAAAAAAAAAAAAAAAAAAACGCACGTGAAGACGAACGTACGTTTTCGATTTTGAGTAGGTATAAAATATTGTAGTAAGTAAGTAGTAGTAGAAGAGAGAAAAAAAAAAACACAAATCGACTGCATTTTAGTCATATGAACGTAATGTCAGCAGTGTACCGATGAAATATATATATATACAAACACACGAGATATACCCCATATTATAATGGTGTACTGCAGGACGTGAGGAAGTTCCATACTTTTTTATTCGGCGCTGCACCTTTTCGACGACGACAACGACCGCGCGCGAGAAGAGATAAAAAAATGTAAAAAATAAAAACATGTGACCGACCGCGGGCCTCCGGCTAAAAGTCATCAAACATTTGGCCGTATAATAATTTACGGTGGTTTGACGCTTTTTTATTTTATTTTTTTTTCCCACTTATATTTGAATAATATTATTCTTCGACTTGGTCTCTATTTTGAAGAAGAAAAATATTTTTTCATTCCCTATCTACGCGCGCGGTGTGTAAAATGCAATATATCCGACGGGTTTATATTTTAGAAGAAAAAAAAAACCTATCGACGGGACCCGCACGTATAAATATAATTTTTTTTTTTTTTGGAAGGATAGATGAGTCAAACGCACATAATATAATACAATATAATAATAATAATAATACGCGTCCTGTATACGTACGTGCGGTATAAAAGATATATTATTATCGTGAAGGCTGTAAAACTGATTTTTATTAGACGGATCTCGACGATAATACGCGACGTTGCTGCAGCAGCTCAAAAACGATAATATAAAATTTGTCATTTTTAATGACCGCGTGTAAATCAACCATATATGTATAATATAAACATAATCTTTTTTTTTTTTTTTTTTTACCAGCTATCTTACAAGATGTTATTTTTTATTTTTCATCATTTATATTATATTCGAATATAATAAAGACGGTAATGCATTTTTATTTAAAATTGGTTTAGCCAATGTTATATTATTCAATATAAAATACTAAGGTAATAAACTATCGTTTACAAAACGTATTATATAAAACGTAAAACCAACAGAATTTGGTCATAATATTATTATTATAATATCCAGTCATATATGCCTTCAAGTCTTTATATATATTTGTGTATACGAGCATACCTCTGCGGATTCGCAACAAAAATTACATACTTGGCACAGGTAGCCCGAATGTTTACTTTCGTCGGCTTCCTGTGTACAGGTGAGACGGACTTCTTTCCGGAAACCAAAAAAATAAAAATAAAAATATTGAAATTCTACACGAAACAAATTGCGCTTGTAAGCATTATTATGAAATCGAAAGACAATAAAAAAAAATCGTTATCGGCTAACATAAACTATATAGATATATACGCCGAGTTTAATTTCCGATGTCGCTAAAATATTAAAAATTGAATGTTGCAAAAATTTTACGTAATACTGGTGATTAATAAAAATTTGACATTCTGAATTTCTGAATATTTGCATCATTTTTTTATAATTTCTGCATATGGAATTTATTTGCGAAAAAATATTATCAAAAAAATTTTGAATCAATTTAACAAATTATTATAATACCTATATTGTAGCTGACGAGTATTATAATAATACTATACCCTGCATTTTTAGTAGATACCTATACTACGGGTGGAACTTGAATTTTGAATTTGATTATGGAGTATACCTACATAATATATATATATATATATATATATATATAGGTAATTTATATAATAAAATTTATTTATATAATAAGTTGTTCTTATAAGATGTCTGACAAAATTAAAAAAAAAAACCTTAAAAAAAGAAAATGATCCTTGAACTAGGTACAGCTTTTATGTTTCTTTTAAAAATAAATTATGCATACATAGAATATAATATATTATAATATATTATACTAAATAATTTATAGGTACTTAGTAAAAAATGCGGCAGAAATGTAAATAAAGGAATATTGTTGTATGATATTATATTGTGTTCAAAGCTTATAAATTGTGTAGTGAGAACTCATGAGTGATTATAAAAAGAAATATAATATTAACAAACGTATATTAATCGATATAAGCTTTTTACTTGGTTACGTTGAAAATCGTATCAAACGGGGAGGGAAGGGGAAAGAATTAAAAAATTATAACAAAAAAAAAAATTGTTAGATAACGAGGTGTGATAATTGGTTTAGGTCAACTAGTCTTATTTTTTTCATCGTTATTTTTTCAGGCTTACGTGAATTTATCGTAATTTTTTATGGATGCCACTTCACGCCCAGATAAGACTGAATTTTATAAAATTAAACGAATTTTCTCATTATGCAAATAATAATTAGGCAGCACTTAATAATAATTATTTGCAGACATGAAAAATATGTAATAATTATTATTGATACTCTTAAATTCCGAGAAAATTGCGATTGCCAAAATAATTGCATCAATTTTTGTTATTATTGTTAATTATTCATTGTTTTTTTTACCGATTTCAATCTCGCAAAAGCTATGTAAATATGTACACAATACATTTTATAACATATTATGTAAATCATCGTATCAGTAAATGTACTGTATTTCGTAAGTAAAAATAGGTGTATTCCTCTAATTAATTAATTAATTAGACGTGTGCGTTTGTTTATGCGATATAATTGATGGGAATTGATACCTATAAATATTGTTGCGAAATAATATCCGATTGTGAGTTTTGTACAATTGTACTTGTAGGTATATAGGCATTAATTACTTTTTTGTTACCCTATAATCAGATTTTTTTAAATGAAAAACGTCTCTAAATTGATTTTCATAAAATATATAAATATTTACGAAAATTAAAAATGTGTTAAAGTTGTCTTTAATATAACTATATTCACTTGTAAAAAAAAAAAAAAAATATATATATTAATCAGGACTACAATATTGCACTAAAAGTTGTTTTTTTTTTCAAAAACCTATTTCTAACAAAAACGACGGCACATTTAAGTGTATTTTATAAAATATATGTATATATGTCACCCGTATACGACTAAAATATTGTTGGTTTACGTTTTCGGGAAAAATCAAAATATTCTAATACCATTTATGTATATTACTGCAAAAACGATAATGATGATGATTTACTTACAATAACAGCCGATCGTGATGGTGGTACAATCGCGTGCACGTCCTGCGTCCACGACACTTGCACAAACAATAAAAAATTTAAACAGTAAAATTTTAATACGGTTTATCGCAGAAAAAAAAAATTAAAATAAATAATAACAAATATAAAAACCGTTCGTAAATGTCAAAATTAATATATACAGGTGCGTACGAGAGAACTTTTATAGATATATATATACGGTTAATGAGTGCGCGTGTCACTCACTTACTCACTAAATACAATAAAAAAAAAAAAAAAAAAACACTAAAAAACTAAAAATAAATAAATTAAAAATCCGTGAAAATCCGTAAAAACCGCAAGACGGAAAATCGGACCGCACTCGTACGACGGACCGGCGACATGTCGCGGGCGCGTGGTAGCCGCGATGCACACCGGCGTTTTGCACTGTACGGTACTATATAAAATAATATACCTCCAATAGGTATGATATTGAGGTACTTGAGCAAATCGCACACGTTGTCGTAAGTAATATATAATATGACGTTATTTGAAAAGAAATAAATAAAAATAATAATAATAATAATAATTATTATTATTATTATATTATCACAACAATAAATAATATTTATTTATATACGCGAGAGAAAATGAATTTTTTTTTTTTTGCAAAACTATATTTCTCTCGGAATTTTTCAAATAAATTTTCTATTTATTATTATTTCGTAAAAAAAAAAAAAAAACTATATATTTTTATATTAATATAATAATTGAAAAATTCTCTCCCCCGGCGGCGGGCGGTCGTGCGGGGGTCTCTGTGCGCGTCCGCGCGAATAACTGACTATATGGATACACACGACGACGACGGACGACAACGGACAACGGCGACGGCGGCGCGACGACGAGTGGTGTCCCGTGCGTTTTTTTTTTTTTTTTTTTTCGCGGCGCGCGTGAGCGTCGTGTCGGGTGGCGGTGCCAGTGCGGTGGCCAGGTGACACTGAAATGTAAAATTCGAAAAGCAGGAAACCCTTCGTATCCCCACCGCGGCCGCGTCGACGACGGCGCCCGAGCGGCCGACCCGGCCCCCCCGGCCGCCCGCCGCCGCGGACGATCGGCCGTCTGGGCGCGGCCCGCCGTGCGGGCGGGGGGAACGGATTTTCGAGTCCAATGGCCACGTCTCGCGCGTTTCCCTCCAAAAGAGTATGTATATATATATATATATATATATATATACGTGTAATAAGAAGTACATGGAAAAATTAATAATATAATACATATAATAATGATAGTAAAAAATACAAAATTAAACTAACCTAAACACACACACACACACACATATAATATATATATGTTTTCGCTCTATTGTGCGGTGTATACTTGCAGTTTTAGGTACATATATACGTATATATATATATAATATGTACGTATATATTTATATATATATACGTATATGCGTAGTGTACGATGCACTTTTGTAAATGCATCGAAAAAGACGGGTGGTAGGGGGAAGGGTACACATACTATATTATTATATAAATTGACTTAAACGACACGACGACATTTTGAGAAAATTACAATATATATATATTGTACAATCTCGTATATATATATTTGTACCTATATATATATATATATATATATATATATATATAACATATATAAAATATACATATATATATATATAAATAAATAGTATATATAAACGTTTGGGTTGAAAAAAAAATTAAAATTTCGTCATAATGTATTGCATATACATATGCGTATATAAACGAAAAAATATCACGTTGACGAAATTTTAAGTTTTCTGGAAAAGAAATGTTGTTTCATGTTTTATTTAATTTATATTATTATATAGTTATTATATGATATATGCATATATATATAAAATACAATCAAGGATAGGTAATAAGGATAGATAAAATTATCAACTATATACCTACTTAGTATTATAAGCTAATAAAAATCTATATAAGTTTAAAATTTTTAATATTACAATTTTTTTAATTAACTTAAATTACTTTAATATTTTAATAGGTAATTAATTCAATTAATTTTAGTTAAAATTTTTTGAATTATATATTATATATATTTTTTTTTTACATTTTTTAATAAATTATCAATTTTTTTGCATAATTTAAATTTTTTTTTTTTTTTTTTTTTTTTTTTTTTTTTTATTATTTGGTCACAGTAAGTCTATTACTATTATTATATTAATAATAAAATAATTGTGTTGAAATGTCAATTTTTTTTATTATATTTGCCTAGACATTTTAATAAACACCCGTAAATACCCGATTCGACTATAATATAATATTTTATATTATATATGCCTACACTGTAAATTTCTACATAATATTATAGCTAACGTTTTATATTTTCTTCAAAAATGTCTTATAGTAGGTACTATTATGCAAATAATATTTTAACAAAATTATTTCATTTTAAATGATATATAGGTAGACGAAATATGGTAAAAAAATTTAAAAGAAAACAAAAGTTATATGTTTTGCCGGAAACAAAATAACAATACTAATACCATTTTTACAATAATATTACAAAATACATATAATATATTTATTGGTATTAAGTGAATATCTACACCTACAAATATCTAATGAAAAACTCGCATTAGTATTTCTCATTAAATTGCAAACATGTTAGAAATACGAAACAAAAAACAAATGATAGCTAACAATATTATCTAGTGCCATATGATGTTGGTATGTGCATCTTTATACAGTGTATGAGTTGTTAAGAAATAATATTTTTTTTAATTTTTAAATAATTATTTTCCAAAATAAATTATCAATATATCGAAAAATGGTTATAATAGGGCACTAGATAATGTTGTTATAGTTAGAATTTGTTTTATTGTTTCATATTTCTACGATATTTTCAAGTTAATAAAAATAAGAAATGGATATAAATATGATTTTTTAAACAAATATCGTGATTACACAATAATAAAAATGGTATTGACTCAAGATTATTTCTAAATTACTTTTAAATTGTAGAATTTTAATTTTCTTAAAATTGTATAGAAATTGCCAATATAAAATCCCTTAAAATCAGGTCTGTGTGGCTTCTATTTAAAGGTATTTATTATCTGAGTAAATCAATGTTTACGTTCTAATTATTTACCTATTTAAAAAATTTATTTTTCGTGGAAGTATTATTGCATAGTATATAATGTAATACAATATAATATTACATTGTATTAACCGCTAATGTTTAATCTATTAATGTTTAAAAAGTAAAAATTATATGATATAATTTGTATTATACAGTCTTATATAATATAAGCGTTTGGATTACAAATTAATTAAAATGTTATGATATAAACTACGCGTATTACCGAAAAATCAAACGAATGACATAAAATAGTAGAATCAAAAATTATATGATAGATATGTTTTCCTCTCAAAACAGCTGAATACTTAAAACTAAAATTAATATAATATATTATATACAATATAATTATTAACAACACACAATATTTTGTTTTATTCTGTGCGTGTGTAATTTAATATTACGAGTACATTGCGTTCAAATATCGTTTATTTTTACAATTTATATTTTGGAAATATACGAATAATGGTAAATGGATTTAATATATTGTACTTGAAATTGGTTTTTTAGGTTTCTAAACACAACTTTAGATTTCTTATATCCTAGTCCGTAGTTAGAGTAGTAGTACACAAGTGGTTAAAGTGGCAAATAATTGAAGAGGGAACTAAAGCTAATACAAAAAAAAAGCGTCCCTTAAACCTTTAAACCTTATTCAATTTTTATTGGAAATTTTTGGACACCAAGAATCTATTAAATAAGAACAGTAAACAATCAAATTGTCATTAAAAAAAAAAAAAACACGTAACTATTAGTTATTACACATAATACATTTTTGGTTTTTACTGAAACAGTTTTTTTGTAAAGAATTTATAACTAAATACCATTTATTAAAATTGTTTTATTTTATTTTTTAATATTATGTACAAAAAATTCTATTTTAAGTTTCAAATAACCATTTAGATCTATAGTAGATAGGTACTATACTCTAGCATTCATAATATATAACATTATAAGTATAAAATTATATGAAAAAAAAAATCAAATTCAGTCTTAAGAGGGCGCCACACCGACAATTTGTTAATGAAAAACTTACTTTATGCATTTAATATTCTTATCAATTTACAAACATGTTAGAAATACGAATCAAAAAAAAAATATATAGCTTATAACATTATCTAGCGACTGATGGAGCTGATTTTTGATATATGCATTTTTACATGTTTTATGAGTTGTTAAAATATTAATTTTTTGATTTTTCTAACAACTCATGAAGCGAGTGAAAATGTCTACATAAAAAATCGGCTTCATCAATCGCTAGGAAATTTTGTTCTTTATAATTTATTTTTTATTTTATCTCTCTACAACATTCTTAAGTTGATAAAAATAAAAAATGCGTAAATATATATTTTTTTTAACAAATATAGTAATTACACAATAATTAAAAATTATATTGATACAAGACTATTTTTGAAGTACTCTAAAAATATATTCATACATTTTTAAACTGAATGATTTTCATTTCTTTTTAAATTCCATAAAAATTACCTAAACAAAACCCTTTAAAAATCATTTGTGTGGCGTCCTCTTAATAAATATAACTTTAATTAAAATCTAATTTTTGATATAATATGTAGATAAAATATAACGTATCATTTTAAAATATACTTAATAGTATTATGAAACTAATAAAATTATATGAATAATAAAAATAAAAAATTCAGTCAACATTAAAATAGATCTATTTTCGTCAGTACATTCATATTATAAAACCGTGGTTCATAATTCATTACCATTTTTACGTTACCTGTACAACAAATATATTTATTTTTTTTACTTTAATTGTATTCACGTGTAATTTTTATGATTAAAATTATTTTGTCTAAAGGGGACACTAAATTTAAGCTTAGCAAAGAAGGGGGACGCCGTACCCCTCACTTTTTCCACTGGTAGTACATAGTTACGATTATTGATTTTATTACTAGGGAGATAGATATTTAATTACTTATTCGTTTTTTCTACATGTATTGTTACTACATATTGTTCCTACAAATTGTTTTAAAATGATTAATTATCGTTTATTGTTTAAAATACGTTTAGAAACTGGGAATTCAGTATGCTTACAAAGTCGGCTTTCCCAACTTGTTTGTAAATTTTGTATTTTTGTTTAAGTATAAAGATGTATGATTGGCATCTATGACAATATAACTGCGTGATAATGTAGATTATGTGGTCGACTTATTGTTGATTAAATGTTAGGTACCTATATAGATTATATTAGGAATAAAGTGCCATATTATTAATATAATAAAATTAACGGGTTCTGTCGAAATATCATATGAGTTATTCGTAATCAATTTAACCTTTAAAAAAAAAAAAAAAAAAACCATTCATAACACATTTTATTTTACCTAAAAGTACAAAAGTAGATAGGTACTAATAGTCTGAAACGCCCTAAAACCAACCCTAAAGTTGTCTTAAAATTTAGCCTCCTAGGGCAATTATCCCCATTGCCCCCCTATAAATACGGTTTTACCCAAATGAAGCCCCTTGTGCGAGACCCTGGGCATGTGCCTAGTTCGCCCACGCCTTTCGCCGGCACTGTTTATAATATTATAATCACAGTAATTTTGCACTTATAATATATATTACTACCTATATAAACTATATACAGGAGTATCTATATAATTATTATCAGGTTTTTGTTTCTCACCGTCTGGACGTACTCCAAAACATAATATACGTATATGTTACATATATGTTGACTACGAGAAGAATGATTATTTTCTATTTCAAGTAATAAACTAAATCTAGAAAATTAAAACAACATAATATTATTACGACAACATTTTCGCTGTATCTGTGTAATGCATATTGTTTTGTTTAATTTAAATCGACTTTACAATTTTAAATCACCTTGACCACGGGTTATAGTTTACATTTTTTTTTGAAAATTTGTAAAATGCAAATCAATATTGCTCGGAACGAAAAATTCCGTATTTTCTTCACTTGGGAATCAGCTAGTCTATTTCTATAAGCCTATAATATTTTATTTTCATAACATAATTATATAAGTGTAATTATAATTATAATTATACTATTATAATTATAATTATAATAGTATAATATAATATTGATGTAGTTATATCTGTAAATTGTATTACAGTTTAGATTTAAAATAAATTAAAATTTTTTCGTGTATTTATATACGCATAATAAATATTTTTACTTAAATGCATTTTATACCGAAAAATAATTGGAGCTGCATAAAATTATAATATCCTGCAGTTACAGTTTTGCGTTTATAACTTATCGGTCCATCATTTGTGAAAATATTTTTGTATATATTATACCCAGGACAATAATTATCACACTCACCGAATGCCCGAGGACGAATCCATACAATTGTATTATGTGAATGCATGGAATAAATCCTGAGAACCATATATTGTGTTATCGTACGATATTAAGTTAATTATTTTCTTGATTCAAAACTTTTTAATTCTCAATATATTATACGTGTAAATATATATAGGTAAGTATATTAGGCGTAATACAGGTGCATTAAAAAAAAAAAAAAAAATGAAAAAATAAAAATGTATGATTATGTAAAAATTCCCATTTTTTTGTGTTCAAATTTAAACGGCAGATAATAAATTTTACTTGTACATAATGTTATTAAAATCCTTTATGTGAATATATAGAAGTAAAGAGGAATTTCTGGTTTTATATTTAAATATAATAATTTACACACAATCTATATCTTAGCCCAATTTAAAAATTATAATTGATTTAAATACAACGATTATATTAAATGTTAAAATAATATTTGAAATTTAACATTATGTCAGTATGATTTGGGTGGAATTATTTTTATTTCTTTAAACAAAATTAATTATTGATACCTATATATTGTATTATATTAACCATAGCTATATGAAATTAAAACTATAAAGTATTATAAATCTAATTATATCAATATATAGTTAAATAAAGATTATGAAAATTATTTTTTTTTTTATAATCAATATTTTTATATAGATATTTTTGTAATTACTTTTGATTATTTTTATTAAAAAATAAAATGTGATACGAGTATAACTGCAGTATAAAACTAATACTATAAACGGTTTCAATTAAGTCAATATATATTTTATTTGTAAAATGAAAGTGATAAAATTAAGTAGAAATTGACTTTCAGTACCTATATATATTTTTTAAAATAATAAGTAATATTTATAAGTTTAAAAATGTATAGTTTTAATATTACCATAATTAAATATATTTAATAATTTCATCATGTAATAACATATACATTAAATTCTTAACATTCGTTTGCAATAAATAATATTGTATTTTTATGACTTAAATAATTATAATGGTTATAGATAAATCTAAATGTTAATAATTTGAATTCGATGTGTGTTTAACAAAATGCAATAATATATAATGAAATATATTTATGTGTCAGAAATGATCTACTTTAATACTTTAAACATTATTTTTTAAATTAATCATTTATATACCTATACCTACGCACATGTATGAATTTACAAATTATTTTTATACCTACACAGAGTCATTAAAAGTAAATATTAGGTAAGCATACAATTGGAATTTTTTCCCTTTTTAATATTCTGGGGAAACCTGCAGTTTAATCAATATATTATATAATTATATGTTTTATGATATAAAATTTTACTATTCACTGTTTAAAAGTAATATTATCTTTTATGTGATTGACTTTGTAGGTTTTGTCAATTTCTTGGACGTGAAAATCTTGGAAACACGAGGAAGTCCCGTGAGCGTTTAATTAAACTGTCGGAGGAGTAAAAAACGTGTCTAATATTATAATAATGGTATACATATATAAATTGAATAATTGTGTAAAAAATTTTAGTTTCAAAATAAAAAGTGTTTGATAATAATTATGAAAGAAATGGAAGCGAAAATAAATGTGGAACGTGCTGTTTTTATATATACCTATATATAGTATTGCAAGGTAAAAACTAAAAACAAGTGTAATTCTAAGAAAAATTAAAAATCAATTCTTGTTCATAATTTAGCGGTTGCATGTTTTTAACATATATATTTCAATGAAAGTCTTAAGGTTTAATGCGAAATTTGAAAACAAAACGATTATAATTTTTTTTCGGTAACTTTTAAAATAAATACTGAAGGTTAAAAAAAAATACTAAAGTGTACAAAATGCTTATTCTCGGAATTGTTATTTTATTTAAAAAATATGTAGGTTTTTACCAGGTAGTTTTTTAGAGTATTAATTAGTAAATGCGCGTATACCTATAATATTTATTTGAAATACTGCTGTATAGATATACTCGTATAGTAGAAGTTGTACAGCAGAAGTATATATAGAAAAAAAAAAATAAAAATACAAATAAATATATATATAAAAAAAAAGAGATATCATAAATTACTAATTAGTGATTGTAGGTATATAAAATATAAATTATATTTACAGAATATATAAAAAATATATTTATTTAACAGTTGTTATAGAACTACAAATGAAATATTATTCATTTTTATAACAAAAATGTTTGTTAACCAATTATGATATCCCACGTTAATTTTTGTCGTCTCTTCAAAATCGATATTATTGCAGTTATACCTAATTGGAAAAATTAAATATTTCAAAAATCAAATAACAATTCGTGATAAAGTATTAGATCTATTAACTTTTCTTACCTATGTCCTATATATATATATATATGCATATAGGTACTATATCATCTATATCAGCAATTTTATTGAAACGTTATAGTATATTATTCAATATACCATATAATTGTATATTATATTGAAGATAATATTATTATGTATAATATTATAATATAATAATTATTATAATTATGAAATTTATCTATAAAAAGAAACGTAAACATTTTTATGGCACGACTGCATTATAAGATTATATACGGTTAGAATAACTATATTATGTTATGTTGATAATTTAGGAAATGATTACACGGACAATGTTATTACGATATTATTCCGATCGAATATTGAATATTTGTGTACAAATTTTATTTATTTATTTATTTTTTTTTTTGCCCGAAACCGATTTGCTGAAATTGAAACGCACTACGTTTCGAATCGCAGTAAGTATTCAACGGTCAAATATTGTACGATAGAGACACATAGCTATACCTCCTAGTCGTATTCATCGCGCGGCGATAATATTCAAATAACGGCTGGCCTATTATTACAATATACCTACGAGTGTATAATATTATGTTAAAACGATCCAACGGATTATTTATCTGTGCGCACGAAAACTGGTGGGAAAAAAGATGAAAGGGTGTATGTACACAGTATAATTGTACCTATATAGAAGACATCACCCGTCGCGTTTATTTTGCTTATAAATAATAATGCGCGCGCGCGCGCGCGTAAAAGAGTTTACGAAATTTAACGGTCTCTTACCCACTCTGTATGCGATGTAGTCGCATAAAATATATTACGTATACCTTCTATCTACCACCTAATATACGTAAAAAAAAAACGGGGCGAAAAAACCGTATACTATGCGACGGGGGGGGGGGGGGGTGTGTCAATAAGCGATTCGTAAAAAAAAAAAATAAAAAGACCGAAATAAAATCCAAGTTAGAAAAACGCGCGATTTGTTTCGCGTCTCGCACGACAGAAATAATAATAATAATAATAATAATAATAATAATAATAATAATAATAATGATAATAATAATAATAATAATAATAATAATAATAATAATAATAATGATAATAATGATAATAAAAACTAGTTTGGAGTGGCTAATTTACTCGCGCCGGGGAGAGCGGATTCCCCCTAGCCCCTCCTTTTGCATACGCCCATGAATATTATAATGGGATTTCTATTGTCATTCCAATGTGACTATGATGGTGGGCAACAATAAAAAAAAAAAACAAATATACTTATATATATATATATATATATATATTATCTGTTCGAATTAGAATATGTGTATTATATATACGTCTCCAGAAAATCACTGCGTCTCTACTACACTGCAATAACCGTCTGGTTGCATCATGTAAATACGGAGCGCGATCGGTATAGGTATAATACCTGTCTATATTATAACTATATGTTCTTGGTAAAACATCTGCAGAATATACCATATAATGTCTGTATATGATATATGTATTATAGAGTATTATAACAGTATAATAGGTACCTGCCAGGACACTGCTGCGAAATAATGAAAAAAATTAAATGCATTTTCATTTATTGTTCAAAAGAGTTATTATTTATATTGATTGCACGAGCCCTTTGCACGAGCTCATTGGTTTGTGTACAAATTAACGTAAAATAAGTTTAAATATTTTTCGTCTATGTAGGAAATTTCGGAAGTTTTCACCGGATGATGGTTTAATTTTTTACGATTTGGTCCGAGCTTTTCTATAATATACTCGTATATATATATATATATATATATTATATACTTTTATAAATTTTCGCCAGAAATCCAATCGTTTTAGATGCATTGGTATGAACCGGTTAAAAAGGCCTCTGTAAAATATTAAAATGTCACAATTGATGATAATATTATGTTGATATTAGGCAGGTACTTACTAAAAATATAATAAAAAAAACCTTTGATAATATGGGCGGATAATATTATAGACACATTTGAGGTTTCGTTCCACGTTCTCCCTATAATTTATTTCTATGTATGGTATGTATAATGTGTACACATATAGTATAACAATCCTTACACTAGGTTTTATAAAAAATTAACCAATTTTTAGTTAAGGCATCCAAGCAGTGTATAAAAAAATAAAACATTGAAATACACTGAAAAACTTAGGGGTATTTTTTCGGCCTATTCCTGTGTAGTCACCTCTGAGGCTTTAATTTTAGTGAAAATTATTACGTACAATTTTCGTTGTCTTGTTTTTATATTTCTTAGTTTCATTAAAAAGTATGAGCCCTATGTTAATTTTTGGATCTGCAGGGGTCCTCAAAACAATATAGTTAGTTGTTATGCAAATTGTAAATGAGGTTTTCTTGTTGTTCCTCTGAAAGAAATTTTGCTCTGCAGGGTCTCATAAAATGTAACGCTGGCATAAGTATATAAGTAAAAACATAAAATGTATCTACTTTTAAAGTCTATTGCTAATTACTATAGCTAAAATAACAAATAAAACTTTCTTTGAATTTTATATCCCTTAAAATAAGTAGTGGTGAACAGTAAAAGTTATATAGTTAAGCCGATTTAATTTAAAAATTTCAATCACCTATAACTTCTATGTCATATGATATTTTACAAAATAATCCATGAAATTCCTTAGAAAATAATCATCCCTTTAAATTTGTTTAATAAGCGTTTAAATTCTAAATTTAACCGAAACATCATAATTTAATTTTTACGTAGTGTTATTTTACAATATAGTAAAATTATGTTATGTAGGCAAAATTTAAATTACAGTATTTTGGTAATTTTTACACCTTAAAAACTTTTCAAACGAGTAAATATAAGCAAAAAAAATGTCATTCTACAAAGATAGTGAAATTGCTTAAAAATACTTAGATAAGTAAAATATGAGACGAAAACGGAACGCCACTTACAAAATAGCGTCCCGTTTGAAGTTTGTCGGGACAACGGTTATGGTCATCTTACTTTAAACCTCAATTATCTATCTATTATAATATAAAGATGAGAACACAATTGTCTGTGTTTATTTGTGGGATTTGTGTAAATGTTAATATTAAATAGAGATATAATTGTTTTTAAACTATAATATTTAAAATACTAATTTCTCACTTTTAAAATTAAGAATTAAAACAATCTACACAGATAATACCATTTTGAAATTTGATAATAGGTGTTTAACTCAAAATGTAAACAAAATGTCAAAATTTAAATTCTACGCTGTGTGATTTCCCTAAGTTGTGTATTTAATTGCCGTGGTGAGTGGTAACAACAAGTGCGAGTGTTAAAAGGCGTCCTTATAATACAATGAATTATAATTATACCTCACTCCAGTCATAGTCGTATTACAAGTACACTTTAAGTCTTTTTTTTTTTTAAATAAAAAGTAATTTAAGATGTAAAAGATATACAGTATTTTTAACAATTGATAAATATTATAGAAAAATTTGTGTAAAAATAAAGTCAAGGGAATCCCTGTACCTTATTTTTAAATCCCTTCGCATATACGCCTCTGAAATACGGGCATATCAAGTAATATAATATTATAGATTTAAATTTACTTATTGTTAAGTGTATTTTATTTCACGAATTCATAAAAATAGTTTGGTAATATCAGAATGAGTTTTAAAAATTAATTTTTTCTTTTTATACATATTATTTAATATTCTTTTTAGGTACCTATATGTTTATATTAAATGTATAATATACCTACTATAATTATAACCGGGAAATTATAATTTTCAACTAATATAATTTTACAAAATATTATGGTATTTTAGAAAAGTATTGTAATATATAATCTGAGTAAAGTAGTTCAGTAGGGAAATATAGAGTTTAAAAGTTGAAAATTAAGTTGTAATAGTTATATTTGAAAAAAATATTTTTAATTTAAAATCCCTACTTTAAATGAGTTACTTTTAAAATATACTATGACTAAATAACATATAAATAGTTATTTTTCATTAAGTCCATTTATTTACAAAATATATAATAATTATTATAATTAAGTTAATATTTTTTTTTTTTAAATTTTCGTTATTTGTAAAATGTTAATTCGTTTTTCCTATAATTCGATTGTAATAATATTATTTTACTTCACGACTGTAAAATTGAATTTCTAGTCTGTCATGATTTCTTAATATCAATACTATGCATGTACTATACATTTATTTTCAATACATTTTTAACTTAATTTGGTTATTTATTTTTATTAAGATTAAAAAGTAACTTTTAACTTATCTTATCTATTATTATTTATTAATTAACTTAACCTAAACAGCTAATTAAAAAAAAAAAAAAAAACTGACGTACGTATATGAACTGGATTCTCTTGAATTATATATATCAGATATTATATATATTAAATATTCTTCTAAAACGAAATAAGTACAATCTATTAATATAGATTTTCTGATTTTTATTGTATCCAAGAAAAGAAAATGTTGAGTATAATTAACTAATTTTTAAAATTTTTTTTGAGTTGGTACACTCTCGAACTGGATGGTCGATTTGTGGGTTACCTACTTTAAAAAGTCGATAATCAGTTATAGTACAACACGCCTATATATATATATAGGCTGTAGCGTATATATATATATTATATTTTTTATTTTTTAACACTGTGTTTCCGTGACTATATAACGCCAGTGAATAATATATATATATATATATATATATATGGTTTTACTTTCCAGGAAGACGTCTAAAAGTTCTAAAAAAAAAAAATTACAATACACTGTACTGAACCTGTATATATAATATAAACCGACTATAAAACTTTTTTCCATTTCGTCATGTACTTACTTATACCTATATATACGCCGAGTTTTTGGCCTAAAATATGAAAATATTCGTTTTTCAATAACTATCTGAGATCGAAAGGAATTTCGAAAACATAGGTATATGGTCACGGGACGATTTTTTGTTCGGTATATTATTACTATACTCACCAAGATTGATATATTTCAGTATTACAAAAACATAAAAAACTTAATAAAAATAAACGACCCGTCGAAATCACCAATAATTTTAACAAGAGTAAAAACGATATAACAGTTACATCATCAATAAAATATAGAAATATTTTCAAAATAATATTCGTATACGGCCACGTACAATATAAATATGGGTGTAATACTACGGTTGTTCTTGGCAGTGGTCGACGGGAGTTATGTTTTATTTCGTAGGAAAACATATAGGTAGAAAGGATAATTTGATTGACATTGGGCGTAATCGACGGTATCTTATAATACGATATTCTCTTTTTTGTACATTTTTTTTTTTTTTACACACTATAGCGGTAGTAGTCAATAATATATACCTACTGTATTCCGATCATATTGTTATATTATGTCTGAACGATTAACTCGGTGGTTAAAATACACCACAAAAAGGCTCTAAAGTAACAAAAAAAAAAAAAAAAAAAATGTTCAAACCATCGTCCGATCGTTGTATACGTATACTGCTTGTATAGTGTATATTTATATAATAAAACTTTAAAAATATTTATAATATTATGTCGGACACCCAGGACTCGGAAATAATAATTACACCCATATAAGTGGACACGAACGGCCACAGATTTCAGGCGGAGACGCGCACCGAATATGTGTACTGGTACGTAAAATATAATATTATATTCGTGCCTATACGTATTCAAACAGTCTATATTGTAATTTTATGACTGACGAATGTTGATACAAACAAACAATGTTATATGATAAATTTCGATGTTATAATTGAAATGTATAGTAGGTATTGTGCATAATCGTGATTTTTAAAAAGGGACGAATAATGAATGAAATGTAAACAAAATCTAAGTAGAAAACTTTAAATCAACTATAGGTATGTAATGATAATTAATATCTGTTATAAAGTAATGATATTTTAAAGTATTTGATAAGAGTATGATTTAATGAGCTAAAGTTTCACTTGAAAATAATTTGTTAAAGGCTTTTTTGAAAATGTTATTACTAATTATATTCACTTATAGTTATTACTATATAGGGTAAAGAAGTTAAAGGATTCGTATGTTGTTTTTTTCAGAATGTCTGATTAACAGTATAAACTAAGAAACAAATTTGTTTCACGATCCTTGTAGTTAAATGACGATCTTCTCTTTCTGCATGTTTTATAAATATTTTGACGGGTATCATCCATTTAAAGAGCATATTTTGTCATTTAAGAGAACATCACACACCCGATTTTTAAGAGTTCTGTGTAGGCATTTCTTATGAACGTCTTAGAAAAATGAAAATCCAACACGTTAAAAGTAATTAAAAAATAGTGCTGTTACCCGTACGTCAGTACCTGTTTTTTAATTGTCGTGTTATCGCGATATTTGATAAAATAAACATATATTATGCGAACATAAAATTTTTTATATTTTGTTGATTTTAACTTTTATATAGGTAACCACTATAGATAGTTGTATAATTATTATTTTTTGTTTTTTTGTGAATCTATATGGGTATATTAAAACAACATTTTTGTAAATTGGATTATTTCGATTTTGATTGTAGTTTTATTCGTATTAATTAATTATATATGTAATATTAATAATATTAAGATATCTAGTCGATATCGATTAACAAAAACTAAAAGCACATTAAAATGGTGGTAAAATATTTTTAGGTACTGCATTATACCCGTATATTATATATACACATGTACGCGTGCAGATTTTCGTGTAGGGGTATTGTAGGTGATAAGTATACCTACTTATTGAAATGCATACATTCGAACACGCATTCTGTGTACATATTATAATAGTAAAATATGCCTTTCATCAATAGGTACGGATTTTTATCGTACGGTTTTGATGCACGCAAAATACATGTCTGAATTGAAATTTGCCTATACACTAGTTTATACGATAATCATGCATCATGTGATACTGCAGTAAATTATGCACAGGACAACGCACATAAAAAAAAAAAAAAAACAAAAAACAAATATAATGAGTATTATGTCTCGGACTAAGTGTGAGATTCAAAAATTAATGTTAAGTGTCGAAATTTGATATCACCGTAATATAGTTATAATATATATTTTTGTTATCAGAACTTGTTCCATGTTTCGATTTCAATATAATTATTATACTATCATACTCGTATATATATATACATAAATATTATCGAAAATCTAAATGTCATACTCGCTTTAACATTTACTATATGTGTGTAATTTCAGAAATAGTTTATCGATAATAATAATAATAATAATCAAATAAATACCATAATAATTATTGACTTATACATTTTCCAATATATTATTGTAATTTATAACTTCAAATAAGAGTATAAAACATATTTAAACAACAGCTGCGGTGTGTTTCGTATATTATATTCCATACTATATATATATTACGTACAAAAGATTATATTATGTTATTTTAATAATATTTGAATAATATCTGTTTATTTCCAATGGTCGAAATACGATTACTTTTCTAAAATTCGAATATAAACAATATGTGATAATAAATTTAAAACTAAAATCATAACACTTAAAAACGAATATCTGTGTTCTTTACAAAATATTTATAGATCGGCGGCTAATACATATTATAATGTAAAGTATATTATTATACGTATAGTAAGTTAACGCGTTTCATAAAAATAATAAAATTATTCAAAGTGAAAGATATTTATGGAACGTTGTTTGAACATGTTTTGAAGTACTTTTTAAATTGAATACTTATAATATCGTCACGTGTCTATATAAATAAAGCGTATATAGTTTTTTGGTTTTAAACCGTATGATGATTTTTCAATATTAATAGAAACCAGTATTTATTTACTTTCTGGCGTTTCATATAGTGGAAAATAAAATTTACTCCAAAAAATTCTACGATGATTAGATTTAAACACAATATATATGTATAGTTATAATACGTTATGTGTATATAATAAATTCAAAATAAAATGGCGAAATATCGAATGAAAAATAAGACTAATTTATTTCGATTTCGTTCGAATCGTGTTGTATTATATAGGATCATACTTTATTATTTTTAGGTATTGTGTAAAATGAAACGTTTAAATAATGTTTGGTATAGAGTTTTATAGAGAAATTTTTGTTCCGGAATACTAACATTTAAAAATAATTTTTAATATAATTTTTTAAAGATTAATTTTTCGGATTAAATACATTACTCTAAAACATGTAGTTAATATTTTGGAAGTGTTTGAAGAATTTTTCATTTTATTTTTCTGTTTCATGGATACCGATATACATGATATAATAATATAATTATATGATAACGTCCAAATCGTTTTTAAACATTGCAATCGTTTCTGATTATATATGTACTTATATAAAATAATCACATTAGAAAAAAAAATGTAAAAAAGTCCAGGCAGGGCTTAAAAATGGTGTGTCATTATTGTGACCAGGAAATATGGAGAGTTTTTGAAATATATTTGATATATTTTGTATTCATTGTTTGTCAAAAGTTCATTAAAAAGCAAAAGACTTGTATTTTATAATTAGTCGAAAAAATGATTTTTTATACCCACCTCTTAAACTATGATTCGCACTAGAGTATAATACAAAAGAAAAAGTACCTATAATATATATATATATCAATAATTTATTTATATTATATACAATATGTATAATGTATATAATTTTAATACAGTAGTTTATTCAAAACTAAATTTTAATTATTTAAAATGTTTTGTTCTATGTAGATTAGAAGTATTTAGAGAGATTTTAGAGAGTATTTAGTATAATATGCTTGACATTTATTATATTTTACTGGATTAATGATTTTTTTCGAAAAAAAAAAAAAAAATGACTGGATATAATATTATACAGACCATATGCAGTGAAGTTTTATAATATTTTTATATATATATAATATCTTTTGTATTTATATATGATATTATTATGTAAAATTGCAGATGTTTTGTCTGATTTATACATTGACATGATTTCATTTGAAATATATAATAAACGCCGTAGCACGAGGCTTTATAATATATAAATATTCGTTTACATCGTCATTAAAATCATGCTTAATTAGAATGGATAAATTAATATTATAACGAATTGTAAAACATTAATTGATAATATGAACTAAATATTAAAATAATGAAAATTTAATAGGATGTCAGCGCAAACAAATTTAAATAAAAAACTCGTTATTAGATTTTCTTATTTTTAACAACTTACAAACATGGTTAGAAATACAAAACAATAAATACAAATGATAGATAACAATATATTATCAAGTGTTCAGGTGTTCTACGTTGCCTTTTTTTTACAATATTTTATTTTGTATTAAAGTACCTATATTTATTCAAAAAAAAGTTAAATTTTTTAAAAACTTGTAAAACGTATTTAAATTTACATATTATCAAAAAATGGTACCGTAAGGCGGGCGATATGAAACATTTTTTTTATAATTTTTTTTCTTTTATCTTTCTACGATATTTTTAAGTTGAAATGAATGAGAAATACCAAAGTAATATTTTTAATAAAATTTTATAAATACATAAAAAAAAACAGTAATAAAATAGTATATTGATATGGGATAATTAATTTTTTATTTTTAAAATATATACAAATATTTTTCAATTGTTAATTATTCATTTTTTTTAAATTTTTTAAAAATTTCTGATATAAAACTTCATAAAAATCGTTGCGCTAATATCTTTTTAAGGGTTAAGGATACGTTTTTAACACATAAGTTGTGAGCTTACTATTTTACGTTCTTAGATTTTGGCGTTGAACTTTATGAGATATACGTTTATTTTATATACCACATATTATAGGTAAAATACTATAAATACATAATAAATAATATATGATCAAAACCGTCCACTTGCAGGAATATTTTATTGCTCTGAAAAGTTTTATGTGTAGTATTGCTATTGCATTACCTTTAAACAGATACTTTGAACATGATTTAAAATATTTTAATTTTAAAAATCAATCACATAGGTAAGGATTTTTATTTTTGAAATTCAAGATTATCTTTATCAAGGATTTTAGATTTTCTTTAGAAAAGTTTCAAATTTATACATACATAGATACTTATTCCGATACTTATACAAACTACAATAAGGTAATTTTAAAGATGAGTATTTTAAAAAAAATTTCCCCCTATTATTATAATTTTACATTAGGTATAGGTATGGCGCAAAGATAAGAAATTATTTAAGTTGAGTATTAAGTTAGATTATTATTACTATGAATAAAAACTCAAACGTAATAATATTTTTATTTTATTAACGTCACAAATCGTAATAATAATGTAAATATAAAATATACAGGGATCGGAGAATGGCCGGTAGAAAATCCCTACTGCTTGTGTTATTTGATACTAAGTCTTTATATAATAATAAAATATTGAATATACAACAATTTAATTACTCGTTTCATTTTTATTCCTATTGATACTTTTGTGAAATAAGAATTGTTGTGTATAATAATAAGAGTATCATAAATGTACCTATTTGATTTCGATTTTAAACTCTTTTCTTAAAATTTTGGATGTTTTGTACTTTCAGCGATCGATTTATTGAAAATAATTTAGTCTTTGAAGGTTATGAAAATCATTTTTCAAGGGTACGAAAGCTTAGACGATTAATCAATTATTTCAAGTTGCTATTCTAATGCGTATACAATATAAAACGTATCATTATTGACTAATATTTTTTCGTTTCACATTGCTGGAGTTATCAATACAATTTATTGTAGCTTACCTGCTTATACATAATACCTATATGAAATATTATGTTTATATTTTTTTCCTCATAAATATGGTACACAGTACGAAGATATACGTCCGGAAATCAGAATTAATGTCTCCATTATGTATATAGTAAATAATATGTATCTATATATATCCTGCACATGGGATTGTGTCACAAAATCGTCTTATATG
>JAIPRL010007657.1:0-22755 GCA_025469235.1 Pemphigus obesinymphae
CCTCAAAAACTTCAGCCATCTTCTTCTCCAACAAAAGCACTGTTAACACCCCTAAACCCAAAGTCCTCAACACTCCGGTTAGCTGGTCCCACTCCATTAGATACCTGGGTGTTATCATCGACAGGAACCTAAATTTCTCTGCCCACGCCAAGTCCGTTGTAAACAAAACAAAAGCTGCAGGCCATCTCCTCTTTCCCATGCTCAACAAGAAAAGCCCTCTCTCCGTCAGAACCAAGCTCTACATTTTCAAAGCCTACATGCGCCCCATTCTAACATACGCCTCTCCCGCATGGGCTTCTAATATTTCCAACTCAAACTGGTCCCGCATAGAAGCCGTCCAAAATAAAACTCTCCGCCAGATCACCGACCTCCCATTCTTCGTTAGCAACACTCCATCAGGAAGTCCACCAACATCCCGTCCATTCGCGATTTCATAAATGCCAACTCCACTAAACTCCAACTCTCGATCTCTTCGTTCCATTTCCCACACATAAAATCGATCTCGACCCGCCCCGGCCTACTCAACGGCCGCAAAAGAAACCGTCCTCTTAATTTCTAAAATTTCAAACATCATAAATTCGCCCCCACATCACGTCTCAACTCCCTAAAACATCCGACCCTCTGGAAGAAGCTCAAGCTTGAGACAGAGTACCCCCCCACAAAGCAAGTCAGTCGACTCATCATTAGTTTTTCTTTCATCGTTCTTACACAGCACAAGGACGACTTTGGAAGAAAACCACCCGGAAGCGGACCACTTCCGAACCCGACGAACAAGCCTGCCTTCCAACAAGCCACGCCGACAACCGTACACCTACCCGTTCAACAAGCCTACCAGCCAACGACGCCCCGGCTTCCTATCAACACCACCGTTCTGACGTCCACCGAACCTAACCGTTCATTCTCTCTCTGGGATTAGGCTGGGCGCAGGACATAAGTGTGCCTCTGCAGATAGGTAACCGGGACATAAGTGTGCTTCCTGCGGAGATCCAATAGGCAAGCTCCCCCTACGCACGATACGACTATCACGACGGGACCTACTGTACTGCTGACCGTACCCATCACACGGCCACGTGAGTCGCCCGGCATAAACGGCTGGACTACCGTATCGATAGACAAATTCTGTAAACTCTTTATGAGATACTACAAAATTGTAAAATAGATATATATGTACACATTTTAATAAAGTATACTTAGCTTACGGACGATACAAGACTACTCTTTATACGTCCGCAACAAATATTATTATGAGTCCCTAGTACCTACCTAATGGCTAAAAAATATTCTTTTTCATTTAGTGATTTCTATATTTTCTAATAGAATATGGCCCAGTTATTATTAAAAATGATGTTTAGTATAGATATTTGTTATTTTTATGTATACACAATGTACTGTTTATTAAATTAAATATTGTAATAATTGTATATCCTAGGTACTTTAATTATTTATTTGAATATTTATTTATAAGATTAATTATTCCTATAAATTATTAACTTTGGCCCAAATACAAAAAGGTGAAAAAGGAAATTGTTTTCTTTAGATGCGTGGGTGGGTCCTACTTACCCATCCCACTCCTTATCCCTTACCTCCTTCATAGGCGAAAGTCCATGGAAATTTTAGGAGGGCTGATATTTTTTACGATAAACCGAGCTGTGTGAGGCTTTGCCATATATTGCCATAGAAAATGTCAAAACATGTGGAGAATTAGCAGTTTCTTTTTGGTGGTTTGAGGATGGGGCTAAACCTCCTCTCATTTTACGTCTACCTGTATAACCCCCTTTATTAATATTATGATGTGCAGTAGTAAAAATAATAAAAAAATTGCCCCTGAATTAAACCTAAACTGTATTTATATACATATATTATATTAATAAATATACTAATGAGTAGGTACCTAGGTACTTGTGACTATTTATAATAGTATATTATTATATACCCGAATACAATATTATATGATTTTATTTTACGTATACCTGCGTATTCCAACAACTAAGTTGTCATCTTCAGTTCAGCGTGTACCAAAAACTAACCTTAGTTAACGATTAGTTAACTTAGTTAATGACGATGTAATTAAAAATAAAATTTAATTTTAGCGTATATTTTTGCGAAATTTGGCACTTTTCGACAATTTTACATTTTAAAGGCTTATTTTACGATTTTAACTGCATATTTAATCTTTATTGTGTATTTACGTATTTTATAATAAAATATAAATTTGGTTAACGTTTTTGTGAAAATTTTTCACAAAAAAGATATATCTTAAATCGTGGCATGTACCTATATATAAGAATTTTTAGTGCATATTTGGCTAGTTTTTAGTGTGTTTAAATCCGGGCTTTAGTGATAAGGTTCGAATCAGTACAATGAAAGGATTGTTTACAAAAGGATACATATTTATCCAATTAGTCAACAAAAATATTCACTAAAGTTAAAACTTAAAATTAATAAAACATCTCCTCCAACATTTATTATTGAAGATTATACAGGGAAATCAGTGTTCAGAACGTTCACTTAAAAGTTGAATTCATTCACGTTCACGTTCAATACCTACCTACGTAAAAAATTAACTCGTCCACGTTCAAATTTATTTAAAAATAACACGTTTACATTCACATTCTTTAAAAAAACGAACGCGTTCATCCACTCGTTCATTTTATTTAATAAATTATTAACAAAATATACATTTTTCTTATATATACCTATATATAGGTAGGTACTAAAAATTTACTGATTCATAGAAACTATCGTTTTCATTTTATAGCAGAAAATTAGACTTTTAAGTATTATATTTAAATCTTATAAGGTTTATAGCGAAATGTTAATATATTTTAATTTAATTTGAACGGCCTGAAAATCTTTCCAATTCCTTGAAAATATGAGCGTCGTTCATGATCTATTTGACAGAAACGAGTGATGTTCGAGTGTCGTTCACAAAATACGTGAACGACGTGCTTACCAAACACTGAGGAAAACTTATATTCGGATGTTTTTATTTTGAGAAATTATACAAGACAAATTATCTAAACGAATATTTAGTTGAAAAATTGTACGAAGAAATATAGGTAATTAAGGTACCTATTGGTTAAGTGGTTAGGTTTTATTATAATAGTTAGATAAATGCAAATTATATTAATAACTCTAGATATATTTCAACGATGAGTTTGATAGTTTGGTAGTCGGAGAAACAAAGCAATCAATATCCAAACTAAATATTTATGAAAATAATATTAAAATACTAGAAGAAAAAATAAGCAATTCGTTTACCAAAATTTAGAGTATTGAAAAGAGTTTAAATTTTACTGAAAATTACATTCGTGATCTCATAGAATTATATACTACACGTAAGAAAATCCAAATATTTTAAATTAGATCACGAAGTAACTACAGAAAAATAAAAACCTGCATAACCCAGTTAAATTAATAATACTTCTGAAACTACATTTCTTAAAGATAGAGTAAATACCATAAAATTGATAAATTAGTTTAGAAAATACTATTAACGGAATAAGACATACTTAGTGTGTCTATTTAGTTATCATAAAAATGTATAAGTTACCTAATTTAAAAAATACTATTGATGGAATAAGACGTACAATGTCAACGGCTTTTGTCGATGTTCAATGTGTTTTGGGAGCAGGAATTCAGTACCTACCTAATTAAGGGAAATTGTCAATTATCGATATTAAAATTTTGTCAACAAAACACTGAATATTCTAACATCGTAACAACACACAAGATACAAAGGGTCAAAGGACAAATAAATGGCTTTAACAAAATGTTCAGCAATTGTCCATGGAATATAATATGAAGAAATCTATTGAATATTCAATTAGTTCAAATTCGAGTATATTTATGTAAAAGGCGATTAGAAACGAAAAAGATTATGGAATTTATTTCATACATTACAATTAAAAACATTGAAGAATTTATTTTTGTTAATTGGGTTGTCCTAGACTTAACAAATTATCCGTTGAAGATAATTTAAATTAAAATCCTAAACAATGTACATTTTACAATATATTTACTTTACGAAAATGGTTTATTAATAATACTTATATTAAATGTGTGTAAATATTTATTTTACAAATAAAGATAACTTTCTTACAATACTACAATTTTTATTTATATATTCTATATATATTTTATTCATATATAGGTACTAGAAAAAGAAAAATATAAATACAAATTAATATATAAAAAAAATTAAAATCGACTATTCCACAGTTTCCCTGTTCTTATTTTTCAATATTATATCTATCCACACAGTATTTACTTCTAGACATGAAAAAAAAATGAATAGTTAAATATATATATATATTTGTATTAGTTTAACTTACTTTAGTTTATAAAACCCGTGAGCTAATGTATGTATTTGATCCTCTAATACATAGTTTATCATCCCTACGGTTCAAAGCTGGTTTTATGATTAAAATTGCCTTTATTTGATGACTAAATGAACGCAATGAATTACTTATTCTAAATAGAGTATATTAATTTGATGAAATACCATGTCATTTAAATTGATTTGATTGTTGTATGACTAAATCTCTAGAGACATTATTTTCCGTGGTTGTACCATCCTAAAATAAACATTTTTTGTGGTCTGCAATAGTCATGTGGTTTTTAACTACATATAACCGTACTTCTTTGCTTTAATGTTTTCCACTCCTGGCAAATTGTATTCATAAGATTTGGCTCATAAAGCAACAAATTCCCAAATTTTCTCTCCTAACATTACTATAGAATGGATAGTTGATGGGTAAATTTGAAGTATCCATTCGATTCAGTAATAATCATGCTTGTTTGATAAGTCACGCGCTTTGATCACATATATAAGTGAATTTAAAAATATTAAGAAATAAGTAAGATTTTTAAATGTATAATATAATACAATACATAACCGGTATCCATATACATCAATTATATATTTGTATTAGTTTTATAAAAAATAAACATTTTTAATTATAACATACCAAAAAGAGTTGAATTTTCAGAAAGTTGTTCATTAGTATGAAAAAAATTTTTTTGAACTCATTCGCAGCGTCCATACTTTATGGACCTAAATAAAAATAATAATATTCATTTTTAAATATTTATCATCAAAAAACAACTTATATTTACCTTTTTCAACACCAACCCTTCTTTAAGCACCTGTTTCAGTGCTATATAGTGAACCACACAGTTTCTTTTTGAATATAAATTAGCAGTAAATTTTGAATCCTAGTGGTATAATTTTTTTGGTAGTTAAGGCAAATCATTATGGTTGTTGTGTAAATATTTTGGATATGATACATCTATCTACTTCTAGAGCCAGGCCAATATCTGGTTTTTGGTTTATTCCTCTAATACTTTTAAAATATTATCGAAGCTATAACTAAAAAAAAAAAAAAATACAAGTAATATGATATAATAAATATTTACGTAAATACATACAGATTTGTAGCATCCAAGTAAATTATTCACGAGTTTTATTGTAATGGGTCGTAGTTGGGAACTACCGTATGATTATAAGCCTTGTTATATGGACATTTTCCCAGATTTGTGATTTTTCTGTTTTTTTTTTTGCTATCATATTCTGCTATTTGGAATATTTGTTTTTAATACCTACATTTTGAATTTTTTAGCAACTTGAAAGATTTTTAACATGCATTTTTTGGCTACATCTCCTTTATTGCAATTTGAATCACCTCTGAATATTAAGTGGTTTGTTTTCAATAATTCTTTTGAAATGTCGTCAATTGTTTTTATATAATAACAGTAACTTATTACATCATGATGATGTATGATATTTGTATTCTGGTAGAAATTTGTATTTGCAAATTTTCATTATAGTACTTCCAAATCAACATATATAACAAACAGATGTTTTATTGTTCATCCTCAATTCTCAAATTTCATCATGATGGTCTTCCATCTCTTCTTTACATACTTATGAAATATAATTATAATTTATTTATAAATTGTTTGGAATTTTTTTTTCTTGGTATATTTTTAACGGTTATATTAATTTTATAAGTTAGTTTCTTCCTTTTAAAACTATACACATTAATTGATATGCCTGAGTGGTTTTTTTCAAAGTTACATACAGTTTTTAGTTGTACAGGGTACCTAAGTTATATTTGTAAAATTGCACCTATTATCTTCTTCCAAATAAATTAATCCTATCCTAAAATTTTTGATAAGATTAAATAACAAATTTTGATAGTAAATTATATTTCAAAAATTTTTAGTTATTATTTTGTACATTTACCGCAGCCTTTCGATTTTTAATATTTTCCGGTAGCGGAATGTAGATCTTCCAAGTGGTGTATATTTATTAATATTTAACCATAATCCATCTATATGATTTAGGGAAAATCCACTTCCCTTTGTCACCATTTCTTCAATATTTTTGAAAATCTAATGCTAGCCATTGCATAATATCATTAGTTAAAAATGTTGGTTTTGATGAGGTCTTATTTTAACGTCCTATTTACACTAACTCCTGTGTTTGATATGATATATGTGGCTTCAAGTTTTATGTTATATTTAAATGGTTCTTCTGAAACAGTAGTTAGTGGTGGCTCGTGGTGTTCACAATAGGTGGGACAGAAATATTTTACCTTTCCTATTACTCATCATCATAACTTACCACTCCTAATCCTTAAAATTTAATTTAATTCACTGGTGATATTATAATATATATATTATATAAGAAAAACTTTTAATATATCTGTGCTAAATGCTTATGTCTTACATGATTGGGTCACTTGGAACTTCTCATTTTTTTCGGTTTTTGTTAGTTATATCGACTATATCATTGATGAATTATTATATTTTTATTTAATTTAAGATTTTCATAAATAATTTTCTTTTATTCAAATTATTTTACCCAAAATGTACCCGTGTACCCCTTGAAATAAGCTACTATAGTACACTGTCTGGAATCATAGGTTCATATGTATCCACGGGTATTGGTGCACGTGCAATAATTTCCTGAAGTGGCAAATTAATATTCATATCTCCTTTGATATTCATAACCACTATATCAGAATATTGTTGTAATTATATATATAATAATAATAAATAAATGAATAATAATAGGTATTAATTAAAATATTGATAAATAATACCTATATAAAAATACTCTAAACAAAGAATCGGGAGACCATGATCATTCTTCACACTGCAGACATTCTCCCATTATTGGCAAACAGTTGTTCCTCTTCAACAATTCTGTTTGGCGATATTAAAGTGAATAGATTAATATTATCTAAAGTATTGGAGAATTAAAAAAAATTTTAAAACTTGAAAAAATTAATGCATAAATGTAACATTAAATTATATTTATATATTTTATTTTTATCTTTATCTAATACTAATCAAGACTCAAAAGACTCTTTGGTTATTAGTAGTGGCTAATCTTCTGTCCTATTCGTTATTAGGTATATTTAAAAATTAGCAACTATCTGATTGAGGCTATTCCGCTGACAAATGTCTGTCTCCACCATATCACTTAACACTTATTAATGAACTTAACATAAACCAAACAGAATTATATTTTAATTTACCTATATCATGTCATTTAAGTTTGTATGTGTTAATTCAATAAAGTATTATTTATTTTTATTTGTTAATAAATAAAAGTACCTATTATACACAAAGAAAAGACAATGTTAACAATAATATCCAGAAAAGCCATCAGGTACTAAAAACTAAAAACGGTAAAACAATAACTGAGGAAAAATACATAAATATTAAACATTTATAATTAAAAATATTAATGAATATAAATAAATTACCACTAATAATATGAAAATGATTTTTCCGAACCTGCATTTTTCTGGTTTTCAATGTCTAATAACAAGAGTTTGAATAATATAATATAAAACTGTAATAATATGTATATATCTATTGAATTACATTGAAAATTTAATAAATCAAAGTACTTAATAAACTTGTTTGTTATAAATTAAATAATATTAGATCTAGACATATAAAAAAAATACAAATTTATAATAGGTATAATAAAAATTAATAATAATAAAATAAAACTTGTTAGTTATTAATATTATGTATAAAAGCATTAAAAAAATAAAATAAAATAATATGTGTTTGTCATTACCTACATCTAGATAGCATTTGTTCTACAGCAGTGTAATACATATTGTTTAAAACTTTAAAAGTATTAGTATTATATTCACACATTACGAATATTCTGAAAATTAAAAATATTAATGATTTTTGGTAGGTAACAATTTATCGGTGAGTAGCATACTACTTTACCAAACATAAGGTACATAACATATTAAACGAGTAAATTATGTTATCCTAAAACTGTTTCCAACTCCATGATTAAATAAAATTATGAATAAAGAATATTATATTTGAACTTGGTTTTTAAACGACTCTATGAAGGCAGGTTCACACTTGTGAAAAAAACATAGTGATTAGTGTCGTTCTTTTGATGACCGTGTGTCAAAATGTTATCATAATCACCAAGTTACCCACAAAATGCTGGACACGGTAGGTTGTAGGAGTTGTAACCTCGATATAATGATAATATAATAAATGTTATTATTATGCGACAAATGTTTTGTCACCAACCGAGATCTATATAATAGACGAATTGTCGAATGATTATTGTTCGACTAAATTGTATCAATCTTCGAGAATAACATTTTTTAATTCGTGCGATAAACGTGTTTATCATGACACAATAAAGTTTATTTTGTCATGGTGTTCATCGCATGCGACAAATAGTCGAATGTTTTCAAGAATTGTCACAGAATAAATTAGTGCTTCCCTCATTCCATATTTTGTGATTCTTATCACGTTAAAAATTTACCGGCATTTTAGTTATCAAATACGAGTTCAAAAATAATATATCCATGATTACAATCATATCCTTATTCTATGATCTCAGTCTGTCGACTTCCCGGTTGAAAGTTGAAAAGTGCTCAAACAGAAAAGTTAAATAAATTGCGCTAACTACATATAATTCTAAATGGCTATAGAATTGACTAATGGCTCTATTGAAGTATGTATAATATGAATAATAAAATTGCATTATATTAATTAAACTTAAATATTTTTATTTTGATATTATAGAAATTATGCAATGGTATCCTCGTACAGAAACCAATTGTGCAATTACTTGTGAGTCTTTTGAAATTATATAAACACAAATTATACCATTATAATACTTTAAGTACGTTTTATTTATGAATTTAGGGTTATGAGATTGTTGACTTGAAAAATAACGAAACAAATTATCGCCTAGTGTTGTCAGATGGAGTACATATGAATTCTTATTTCTACTTGTGTACCGAATTACACAATTTGATTGTGAAAAAACAAATGAAATACGGAACAATATTAAAAATTGATGAGTATAAATTTATAGATGGCGAAAACAGTTCTGATCACAGTCCAAGGTTAGAAAAATCCAAAAGTTATTTTAACCAGATATAATTCTGATACATGTTTGTGCAGATTGATTATATTTGTTCAGAAAGTAACAGTATTAATTAACAGAAGTGTTTTTGGTGATCCACTGCCACTAACAAATATTGAAAAAAAGAAAGAATTATTGGTAAATTTAAATTTGGGTACATGTCCGAGTAGGGTGTTCAATAGTATCGAACAGTTGGAAAATAATCTTAAAAATGTTCAAGATTTAAACAACCAACCTAATGGGTAACATATTTTTAACATACATATATTTGCTTAGTTTTAAAACAATTACAATTTTTTTAATGTTATAGAACATCTACATTTGTACTGAAATTAACAGTTGTTAAAAAATATTCAATTAGTAAATATAGTCGTTGTCGAGTTTTAAATGTAAGTATGGAAGATTCCACAGGCATGGTCCGTGTTTGTGCGTTCAATTCACTTTCTGATAGAATAAATGAAATATTTCAGGTATTTTAATAGTTTCTGATTATTTTAATTTTTAGCTTTAACATTATATTATTTTTAAGGTAAACAAAACCTATTATATAACAGATTTTTCTTTGAAACATAACGAGTTTGGCTGTGAATTAAAACTTCAATCATATTCAGTTGTTATAGAATGTATTGATCAAAACATGCAATCTATTAAAACATCGTTTATACATTTTAATAGTTTATTAGAAAACAATCCAAATACATTTTGTGGTAAATATTCATAATGTAATGAAATATAATAAATACTTAAATAATAATTGTTTTTTTTTTCAGATTTAATTGGTGTCTGCGTTAACATTGGCGATATTGAAGTATGTTGTAACACAATTACTCAAACAGAAGTTGCAAAACGAGAGATTATACTGATTGATACATCTATGGTAACTGTTAGTATCATTTATATTATTATAGTTTTAAATAATTTGCATGTATTTTAGTTTATCATAATTAAAAAATTAAGTTTAGTTATTGCAGTTATAACATTAATGTGTTTCAGGTACATATAATATTTTATGTTTTATAAGATATTATCTAGTATTAAAATGGATAGTTTATCTAAGTACTATAATGTATTAGAGATAAGTTAAACAGTTCGGAGTTCGAAAATTGAACTGAACTGCAAAATATAAAATTACTAAACTCAATTATAAAGTTTGAACACAGAAAATAGAAAAAGGTCACAAATCAATTTTATATATCCAAGTGATTTTGAGGGCCAGTTGACATTAAATAAAAAAGGAATTTATATAAAATTGGCCACTAACTGCAATAAAGTCTATGCATGCTAATGTGTTTGAGTTTGATATTAACTTCATAGTTCGGTTTGACACCTATTTTTTTAGTTTGACCAAGCTCTAATATGTATATAAATATTATCTATTATATTATATTAACAACATATTATATTATATACAGTATTTTTTTTTTTTTTTTTAATGTACAAACTTTAAGAATAATCTCATATTAGTTTTTATTATTAGTTATTAGTTATCAAATCTAAAACCTATTTTGCGAGTTCAGAACTTTTAAGGGTTCTTAAAGTACCTAGCTATTTAAATTGATTGCAAAACAAAATACATCACGAGATTTACTGACCAATAAAAACCCTTATTTGGATGTCGCATTTTTTGCAGTTTTCAGACGCAAATATAAAAATTTTAAAAATTGTGTGTCATATCAAAATAGGAGGTTAGGAGAAGACAAGTATTATGGAAACATTAATTTTTTTATTCAAATGACTATTTAAGAAAATTTTATCGAATAAACCAATTACAAAACGAACGAATCTATCAATATTTACTATATTGTAATACCTATTAGATAAGTATAATAAGTAATATACATTTTATGAATTTCTTACATCAAGATTAAATATTTTAACAAAAAATGTGTCTTCAATTTCTTTCTTATTTTTTTTTTTTTAGGCTTATTTATTACTTGGTTCCTGAACAAATAGTATTTTTATAGGGTAGGGTCGTTAGCCCTACATCCAACCCCCAACCTGGAAGACCAGATTATTCCAATCAATTAAGACCAGAGTGATGGCTATTGCAGCACCCAGTGAAGGGTACTGGACGATGGGGACGCTTTCCCTACGCCTCAAGTCTTCAATTTCTACAGTATAAAATGCAATTAATTATTTTTAAATTGTTATTTTAATGAAAAATCTGTTTTCACAACATTTGTCGTCCTTAAAATCCCTATTTTGATATGTCACACAATTTTTGAAATTTTTATACTTAAACATTATGTTGCGTGACATTGGCACCTGAAAATCGGAATAATTGTTTGACCTATCAAAAAAAGGATTTTGGACGTTGGTAAATCTTGTGATGTATTTTTTTATGCAATAAATTTAAAACTAAATTAAATAACTAGGTACACTAAGTACTTTAAAAGTTCTGAACTCATAAGATCCAAAATAGGTGTTTGATTTTATTCATTAACATGAGGTTATTTTGGAAGTTTGTACGTTAAAAAAAAAAATAACTGTATATTAAAAAAGCACACTTAAGGAAAGCAATATTACTGAGGGCATTTTATTTTTTTTATATATAAAATAGTGTTTAAGGGGATTGGAAGTGGTGATTGTCTGTCTCTCTGTATCACACATAAACATAGCAATTTAAAGTATTTCTATTTCCAATGTACCAATGAATCTAGTGATTCAATAAGGATTTTAATAACATCTGAATTTTTCATAAAGTCTACTTTAGATTGATTTTCTCACATTTTTTATTTTATCACCTTTAAATTTAAGTTAAAATAATCAGACATTTAAAAATTCATATTTTCAATTTTTGTGAAAATCTAGGAAAAACAATTTAAAAAGTGGAAAAGTTGTTCTAAAGAAGGTTTGGTTTTTGTAAATTTAAAATTTTCAAAATATCACATGTAAATGTGTCTAAATTTAAATTTCATTGGTTTCTGATCATAGGTCGAAAATGTTTTTTTGGGGGATGTGACTAACTTTGTATTGGACAAAAAAAACTGTGGGGAGCTCTATCCTTCACACCCTCTAATTATGTTTTGAACTAATTATGAATTAACCATCAACTTATTTATACTTTTATTTACATTAAATCACTTTCACACCTTCACATATAATCTAAATAAAATATTTTATTATTATATCATTATATTATATCATATACATATGAGTACAAATAAAATGCAATTATTTTAATTTGAATTTCACACTAAATACCATGGTATTATACACCATGCTAGATACTAATACTTAAAATTATTACTTTTATATAAAGATTTATTTAATTTATTAATATTATTTTAATTAAATAATGCTGTACACTTTTGTTTTTAGTTTGCTAAATGTATTTAATTTTAAAGAAATAAAAAAAAACATTAAAACATAATATAAACTTGCTCTTTTTTACAGACTTGCATTACTATTTTTAAACTGAATTACACCTTTTTTTACAGATTAATGATTTTTTTTTTTTTTTTTTGAATATAATAGGGACAATTTATTTTAACAAATCATTCTACTATATTCAGAAAAAAATTCAAGAATTTCTACAGTATTAATTTTTTTGATATCTAGTTTTCGATTTGTAAATTTGAAAGTGTTAGGTAGTAACGTAACAGAAGTTATTCGTTACTTTTTTGAGTAACATTATGATAACTTCACTTATTTATTTTTTTGTAGTAACACAAAAGTAGCTATGTTAGTTATTTATTAGAAACTTTGTAAAATAACGCGTTTCATTTTCTATGAATTCTGTATAAATAAAAAATAAAATCTTTTCTAATAATATCATCTACAACCAATGATAGCCCATATAGTAAAAGCTGATTTTTAAACGATAAATTTAAGGTCTTATATTAGAGTAGCTATGATATTATTTATCTTAATATACAAAAAAAAAAAAAAAAAAATGAAGATAGTTTTGACATTTTATATTATTATATTATTTATTACAGATATTTAAAAATGTTAAAAGTAACATGGTTGTAATACTTTTTTGAAGTAACTTACCAAACATTGAAAATGTATAGAGTGTTGAAATAATTTTGGATCATTTAATGTTCTCAGCTATGTCTATGCGTTTCGTTGTGGAGAAGGTAAGCTCCCAAGTAGCAGAATTGATTGGTATTGCCATGGCCACTTGTATTCATTTTTTAAACATTTGGATATATGTTATCTTTAATAAACGATGTCTGTTTTATATGTATAGCATCAGACATTTATTGTTTTATTTAATATTTTATCCTAAATGATAATACCTATGAACAATTATTATAATTAATTATTTTAAGAACAGATTTTCCTTAATCAAATGAATATATTTACTAAAATCTATGACTATTTGAATAAAAGATATAATTTTCTTTTATATACTAGTATAATATTTATTTTTGTATGAGTGCTATTACAACTCACAAGTATAATAATCACAAAGTTCTAATATAATATAAAACAACCCGCACTTTAATGTTGGTGTATTTATAATTTATATAAAAATATATGTATATTTTATACTTAAGTATATTATATATATTTTTTTAAAAACAAATTATATATATATATATATTAGGTATATAATATGTTATTTAAAAAAATATATATATATCTTATTCTAGTAATCGTATATTCTTGGAAATGTATCCATTTGATCGAGGCAAATCTGGTCTTGAAATAATATATTTTGGTGAAACGCATCAAATCCGGACTGTTTTAATTGACACAATTTGGCTTCTTTCCTCTAATTTTCATGAGCTTGGATTTAAATAGAACTTTGATAATATCATAAATTGTGATAAGATAATTTCCGTAGATTCTTTCCACAGCATACTATAATGTTATATACAGTGCTCGAGTTGGAAAAATAGAAGAAGGGCTACTACTCTACTACTCTCAGGATTTCAATAAATGAGCATTTCCTCAAACTATGTAACTCGTATACTATAAAAAATAATTAGGAAGAGTGCTCTCAAAATATAAAATAGTAGAGGAGTTCTGTCACCCTCTAACCCCTCACAATTTGAGCACTGATTTTATAAGTAACTCATAATTTAAATTCAAATATTATTATCTACACATTAAACATTTTAATGGATATTTGGACAAGAAATATATGGAAAAGTATAATTTTCAAAACGTTATATTATCATTAGGGCCCGGATTTATACACAAATGCATATTTTTGTATACTTGACTTGAAATAGTTCTGATTGAAAATTTCAAAGTTTCATAAGTTCCATGGATGAATTTTCTTTTAGCATATTTAGATATATAATTTACATATTATTTATTGAACATAATATTCAATTTTATTATTTTCATTATTTTTAATATCTTGATATGAATGATATTTCTATTTGTTGTAATTTTATGTTTTATTTAGATTATTTTAAAAATATGGGGTGAAATGGTTAATATATTTGACGAGGAGTTTGATAGCCCACCAATAGTGACAGTTAAGCAAGCAGTTATCAAACAATTCAACGGAGTCAAGCATTTTTCAATGGTAAAGTATAGTGTTCTGTTGGTCAATCCAAATACAACCGAAGCACATCAATTAGAAGAATGGTATAAGGAAATGTTTACAATAAAAGTCTTGTAATCCTTTAATAAATGTATATATTCATTTTTGTAGTACAGCCCATTAATCATCATTTTAATATTTTATATAATATATTATATTATAATTTTGGTTCCTATACATATTTTGACATATATTACTATGCCATATTAACTATGTGTACAACACTTTAGGTTACTTATTATAATCTGTTTATATAGATAATTTTATAGTATTTAAGTTTAATATTAACCCGCTTTATAATTAAAATTTTTTTTTACCTTGTTATCTAAGTTTAACGCTGATATCAGAAATGTATGTTTTATCACACTAGGTATTTGATAATATTTATTATTTAAAAAATTTAATGCTCACAATATTTTATTATTATTATTATTGTTTATTATTCAATTTAAATAAATTAAGCAATCCTATGCTCACTCATTTATAATGTTATTTATTATAAATTGCCATGGTGTGATGTATCACACCTTTTATGTTTTTGTAATTCATTAGGTTAATTTTTACTGAATAAAAAGTAGTGTAACGTTACTTGTTAAAATGAGTATTACAAAATATATATTCAAAATGAAGACACCCAGTCTTCTCGGCTATATAAGTGTGATACTTTTGTTGATTTTCACGGTAGGTGTTTATAAGCAATTGACTCAAAAAACGGCTAACAATTGTGAAATGACTTTCATGTTTGAATATCCACATTTTGTTGTAAGTACCTACCTGGCAAAAATGGTTTTCAATACATGACATATTATACTAATACTATTGTATTTATATTTTATTATTTATTAGGAAATCTCAGTACCCATGAAAAGGGAGAAGTATAATTTATACGCTTATACCGAAGGTCAAACAATGGAGAAAATAAAATCCATGCAATTTTATGGTACGCCAGTTGTCTTTATACCCGGGCATAGTGGATCTTATAGACAAGGTATTGTAGATTAAAATTGATTTATTAAATTTGTGATCAACGAATAAATTATTATTTCATATAATAATATGTAATAAATGGTTTCTGTTTTTACCTACTAGTTCGATCGATAGCTTCAGTAAACATTCGAAAAATGTACCACATACAATCCAACATTAAGTTTGATTTTTTTACTGTTGATTTAAATGAAGAATATTCAGCAGTATTTGGAGGTGTCTTATTACAACAAACTGAATTTGTCTCTCAGTGCATAGACACAATTATAAAAACGTATGAATATGATTATAAACCTACGTCAATCATACTTATCGGACACTCTATGGTAATTCTACAATTTATGGCATTAGTGATAGTTTATGACTAAAAGAAAATGTTATTTTTATTATGATTTTTAGGGTGGTATTATAGCTAAAGGATTATTCATAAATCCTACCTTTGATACTAGTCTAGTAGAATTGATTATTACTCTGGCCACTCCACATAGGCCTCTTTTTTTAGTCGACCATTATATGGATAGTTATTACGACAAAGTGGAAAATATTTGGGGGAATGGTTTAGATAAACCAAGATCTTCGTTTTTATCAAACATTTCACTATTATCCATAGGAGGTGGCCATCGAGATTTAATGGTTTGGCCTTGTCTGACATATACTCCACATGCAGATATAAATGCATTGGTAAATAGTATTTATATAAACTATTTGACTAGATTTTATAAATATTATTAAAATGGATAATTGTATTTAATTCTAGAGTTTAGCTATACCTGGTGTTTGGACTTCTACAGATCATCAATGTATATTATGGTGTAAATCATTAGTCAAAACCATTGTAAGAGTGCTATTTGATTCTGCAGAATCTGATTCAGATGATACAATATATGAATGGCGGAAGAAAGTCTCTTCCTATCATTTTGACAAAGTGTGTAAATAAAATAAAATAGCTACAACAAAATGTATAGGTAATCTACTATTTGTTAACTTGTTTTATTTATAGAGAAGTGATGGGAAGTGGTTTCATTCAAATTTACATCCCAGTACAGTTAAATTAAAAGAATCAAATGTAATAGAATGGAATGAAACGTATAAAGTTCACAGATCGATTTGGTTGGAATCTGGAACAACAATGCCAATTGTTATTCATGTACCATTATTTAACAAATCGTTAAACTATGAAATGACTGCAGAAGCTATAAATATCGAATATCACGATTGGGTTTTTTCTTGTAAATCTGATTATCGTTCAAAAAAATACTGGTATAATTAAGGATATTTCTACTCTTTGTAGTTTTCAATGAAAATAATATCTTATTTTTTTAGTTCGTTTGGTATAAACTGGTCTTCGAATAGTAGTATATCAGTATCAAAATATATGAAAAGAAGACATATAACTTTAAAATTGTCTGATGTACAGAAATTAGGCCATTCAAATTTGGTGTTTAAAATAAAGAATACTAAAAAACCGGTAGTATAAAATAATAGAATAGTTGTTGTATATAAATATTAAGTTATAATTGTTTAATTTTAGACTGGACTAAATATTGATCTGTATAAAGTGAGTGACAGGACTAATCAAGTATCGTGGAAATTTTGGTATGGAATTTTTAGTAGGAAACTGCTGTGGGAAGTCAATGTTTTTGAAACAATACAGTACAAAACAATTCTGCACGGTTGGTCGGATAGTATATGTATGAATTGTGTGTATAATGTGCATATTATACCCATTAAATGCTCAAGAAAAAAACATCACGCAGTTTCTAAATTTATTGTACCGTGGACACAAGGAATTTTGCATGGTCTCACTAAGTAAGGTTTCTATTTTGGTGAAGCATTTACTTTTAAACTTAATGATGACTTCATTTTAGCGATGGCTCCATTGAACCATTAAGAATATCTATAGAAAACATTCCTTCATCAAATGAAACCAACGATCCTTACTTGCAATTTATTTTAGATCCAGCGTGCAAATATCGTATAGAGTAAGAGAGAATCGTTAAACACGAATAATGAACTCGTATAATATAGTATTTTACATTTAGATTAGATTTATCTATTTTGGACACAATTGGAACAATGGGATTGAAATACGGCTTAACTTTTCCATCATACATTGGAATTGTAATACTGTTAGTACTATCTCAACAGTTTTCGCAGTTAGCCAATTATACTAAAGACGATTGCTCAATATATCATAACTCTTTGCCATCTATATTTAAGATTCTGAAAATTTTGGTTGTATCAGTTTGCTTTATGTGTTTTGTGTAAGAATTACTGAATATTGAAAAATGTTCATTATTACACTTTTATTATCATTTGATTATTTCTTTTGTAGACAATACCAATGGCCTAACATTAATAAACCAATTGGTGGCATTGATTGGCTTGGACATCCACTAAAGACGATAATTTTTTCATCTTTACTATATTGCATAACCAATTCGTTTTTATATTTTGCCACTTTAGCTTTATGGTTCATGATGTTATTTTGGGGAAAAGCCATAAATGAACTTTTAGTCCGGTGAATATCAACATTTTTATATAAAAAGTATTTCTGTTTATTAAAATGGCTTAAATTATATTTTACAGATTTATCATGAAAGCTTTACAAAAAAATAACACAGTATCTGATTGGATACTGTATGGATTTGGAAAATTGCCAATAGCTGTGTCAATGATAGCCATTTTAATGTCATACCATACTTGTGGAACCGTAGGACTTATTATTTCAGCATTTTTCTATTATTTTATGGTAAAACTCATATTATACTTGTTTTTACAAATTACATTTTGAAATTTAATTTAATATTAACTTTTGGTCTAAGAACTAACATCACAAAGTATGTAATTTAATTTTTTTTTTAACTTATAGTTTTAAATTATTAATATTTTGTACCTGAATTCTTTTTATTTAACACTCTTAAAAAAAAAAAAAAACATTTTATGTTACAGCTTTGCACAATGGTACAGGACTGTATTGATCAGTTAATTTATTATCCAGTAATGTTTTTCAAAGAATATTTTATAAAAGGAGTAATACCAGTATTAGATTTATCTCTAACATCCATTCACATGCATTTTTCACTGTTTTTGTTGTGGATACTAATTTGTGGTTGTCATCTATCATGCAGCATTGAATGGGCACGAAATTACCAGTAATTACTTTATATTTGTTTAAAATTACACGTTTGAAACTAATTAAAACTATTTAATTTTATAGTAACAGTAAATACTTGGACCCAGATCCATCATGGATTTCTTCTGTAATTTTAAATACATGTGTTGGTATCATATGGCAAATGAATATCCCTAAACGCAATTTGTAAGTATTATTATCTAAGAAAACTTCAATTTCTTTATTTTGCTTAATTACGATAAACTATAAATGCGTATGTTTTTAGGAAATTTTATACAGAGTTAAGTGATTTTTGTACAGCTACCTCAGTAATTTTGTTTGTCTTCTGCCAGACTGCATTATTTCGAATAGCTCCGATTTTAACATTGGTTTTCGTAGTCATTACTTTGCACCAATGTATTTGTTCGTGGATAGGAGTACAAAATCTGAATGATACTAATGATGATAGTACACCAGAAAACTAGTTGCAGTAAAACAGGTGGTAATTATCACATAGTAATATGTACATATTTTTGACATTTATTATTCATACACGTCCACACACAGTATGAAATAACTATGGTTAATCAGAAATACAGTCATGTCACAATAACTCGTTTGAATTTTATCACTTAATTTTTTTTAACCATTTAATCAAACCATTTTTAACTTTGAATTAAATTTATTTGGTTATTTTATGGTAATTCAGAAAATAATCATTCGTTCATTCATAATTTTCATTAATCATTTTCAATAATTCTAAAATGTAAATCACACTCGAAGCAATGACCAACCAATTGTCTTTTAGTTTTGTTTTATAATTTTTATATTTTTTAAGAATTTTTCAAACTCAAGTTGAATTTCCTGCTTAATATATTCAATGCCAGTGATGACTATTGATTGTTCATTGGGTATCGGGCGCGTTCAATCAATGAAGACCCATAGTCATCTAGTCAGTGTTATTTTACTTGTTCTTGGGAAATAATAATGGACATGACAGGAAAGTACTTTCCCCTTAAAAAAATTCTATTCAACTAACTATTTTTTATTAGTATAGTACAAATTATAATTGATTTTTTTTTTATATTATATGATTGTAGTTTATAGTAAACAATATATTTTATTTTAAATAAAAATTTATAACTTAATCTCTAAGGTCACAATAAAATTTTAATATACAATTATTCAAAAATATAAATTAAATTAGTTGCTACATTATTATTATTAGATTATACTTTTAAATTTTAATTTCAAGTTATAAATGTTCAGAAGGCTCCTTCTCTTAATGTACAATATAGTTAAGGCAGCTTTCTGCAAGCTAATTTTAAGGAATCTTGTGTAGGCAATTTTCAAATAATATGAAAATGTCATATGTGTGTATGCATGTGTAGACCCCATTACCCAAAACCCTTATAATAACATAAATACAAAGAAATTGCACATACTGATAATGTACGTACAGGTATACGTATATAAATTATCATCAAAGTTTCTTAAATTTCTTCTAAATTTTAAATAAAAGTTTACATGTTTGTCTATAGAAGCGATTTATTATATAGTCAGAGTTGAATTTTTCAACAAATTAATTTGTAATTTACTTTTTTACTTTTTACATTTTTATATGCAATATTTTAATATCTGGTTAACAAATATTTAGTCGTTTTTAATTGAATAAAATTATTTTAAGAAATAAATAAGAAAAAGTATTTGAAAAGTGAAAAAGTAGATTTCTTAATAAATCCAAATCTTCAAAATATCTATCATACAATTCAATTAATCGTACGATGGACAAAAAATTTGTATTTTAGTATGTAAAACTTGCACACATAGAGCCGTTTTAATATTTTTAACTATTTAAATGTTAATCTTAAATTATTAAAACTAATTAAATAAACTTAGTTATAAATAACTGTATAAATCAAAACCTTCACAGTACTTTTCCATTCCCAGGAACAGAACAATATTATATAATATTATAGTATAAATCTAAAAATTTTTCTTTGAAAAACTATTAGGTAACAAATTATTTGACCATTTAGTATATCTATTATGAAATATCTGTTTCCTACTATTTTCATATTTACAAATGATCAAAACAAGTAAAATATCATATGTGCAGATGTGAACGCTTATAATTTTAAATTATTATATTTTTATTTCCATTCTACTTCAGAGTTATTGGGACTTGGCTGTACGTCCATACTTATATAGATTAATAAATTGTGTTAGGCAGTATTTTTTTTTTATGTTTTATTTACTATTAAGAATTATCAGTGTCATGTTTTTGAGAGACTGATTTTTGTCTATATGTTACAACTGATTATTTTCAGATTGTACCGATTAATTTTTTTTCTCCTTAATTTTATTATATTCATTGGTTGCTATTTCTTATAATTTAATTTTGTTTAATTGTGATTAATTGTTGTGAGCAGAAAGTATACTTATTGTCTATGTTATAAATTATAATTCTAAGTCATATGATCTTCTAGTCAGTTGTATTATGTATTGTCTTTTATAATGAGTGAACAGTATAATGAGTTTTATAATGAGTTAAATACACATGTAATCAAATCTGAAACATAATAACTATATTGTTTATGAGTTTATTTTAATACAATATATACACCTAATTATTTATTCTTGTGTCTAATAAATACAGCAATTGTGACTAAGTATTGCAAATTGAAATTAATGTGTTGTGTTTATTTTTTGTTCTGTGTAGTTATCTCTATGATAAAAGCTAATTGTATTGCAATTAGATTAGAGTCGACTGGGGTATTAACAATTTACTGATTTTTGTTGATTAGTCATAAAATCAGCAATTTTGAATCTGCTGAGCTGAAAGTTAGTATGAGTAAATATACTAATAGTATATGTGTAAATATAATACAATTACTCACTCCATAAATATTTCAAACTCAAAAGTAAAATTTTATCACATTCAACTGCCAATCAGCCAATTTTCAGTACCTATACGGTTAAATGTACAACCTATTGTTTACGAGTATATGAGGTTAAATCGCATATCTTTTTACTTGGGGTTGTGGGCATGTTTTACTTACATGTACCTACCTACTAATTTTCAGATCAGCTGGTCTAAAATTTCTGATTTTATGACTGATTAGCAGAAAATCTGTACCTATTTCAGTAAATTAGACCAATCCTGTAAAATCATGACATTTGCAAAGGAACATGATATCAAATTGTGTTAATGTAATAGTTGTGTTCGTCTGACACACGCATAACATACTAAAATCGGGTTTTGTATTTCTAATTTCGTGAATAATTGGTTAATTTTGACTGATAGTAGTAGGTACACCGTATAATGCATGCCTATAAATCATAGCATCTAAACTCTAAATGCTCCGGGGTTTCCTCACAATCCATAAAACTGTAGTTTTTAGCCATTTTTTTTTTTTTATATTGGTTTTTAAATTATTGTGTCCCTGTGGAGGGGGCTAAGAATACCTCCACGGTTTCCTCATGCCTGTCGTAGGAGTCGACTAATTGAGGTTGCGATAGGTCGACAGCCGGCATAAAACTTGTTAAAAAGTATGAGAAGTATTAAAAAGAATATAGGCGAGTTTTCCCATCTCGGATGTTCGTGGGTAAAACAAAATTGCGTACTTGGGTGTGGAGATAGCCTAAGGGACCAAGTGACCAGTACCAGCCTGACAGCGGCTACGGTAGCCGTTCCATCAGTTATATGTGCGGGTC
>JAIPRL010007658.1:0-22750 GCA_025469235.1 Pemphigus obesinymphae
TTTTCGTAATTTTTTGGTAGTTTTTGCTTACGCATTAAAAAACTATTATGAAAATCGAAAAATGACCTCTCAAAAGTACCAACTAGATGCAATTTGCTACCGGAAACGGGTATGAGCGTAAAGATCGAAGTACTCCTTCTGGTAGAAAAAGTGTTTACAGAAAAAAAAAAAATAAATAAATAAATAAAAATAAACATCATTGTAAAACCATAAGCTTCCTCGCTACGCTCAGAATCTAAAATATTAAAAATAAGTAAGTATATAAAGTTATATGTAAATATAAAAATTTTTCTTTTTTTTAATTTGTGTAATAGCATATTGATTCCAGTTAGTACTTAAAAGAGGTAATTTTTAAATTATTCCAGTAGTCCTCTTAAGCGTAAAAAAAAAAATACCTTTTATAATAGAAATATTTTATAAATTTAGGTGAAATAACAAAGTAACAAATTAAATTTTCATGATTACCTATATTTTAAGTTAATATTATATTAATATTATTTCAGTGGTCGCTACTTATTGTACTCACTTTGGGACCAGATCATTTGAGTCCATTAACTAAATGAGTCAATACCAAGGCAATAAGGCGAAAGACTCTAAAAAAAAAATACGAGGAAGCTCGTCATACTTTTAAAGTAACTAAGTACTACTAAGAGCGTCTAATTTTTCTCCCGCACTCGATTCACGGCGTTTATTCATCGTAACACGAAACTTCGTCAATTCGACGACACACTGACAAAATGAAAACGAAAAAATAAATGCAAAATTTAAACACATAAAATTTAAGCATGTTCACCCAGCATAAACTGAACACGACAGCGCCAATTGCATACGCTAACTAATGCACTAACATCAACAACCGCTTGTTTTATCTTGAAAAGATAATTTAGTTTGTCTCCACTTATCTAATTGTTAAATTACCCCATTAACTGGTGTAATGAGTCTAATAAGCGGTGACCAGTACTGAAATTTACTCAGAATCATCTTTTAAATAAAATAGCGTATTATCTTTGCCTTCTAATTTACTATAATATCCTATCCTGACTTAAGACCGAAACCCGAAGGGCTGATGGACCATCATTTACCATCCGTATCTGAACAACTTTTTATCATTTATTTTGTATTCTACCACCCTATGGCAATGTTTTCTAGTATATAATAAATTCGAACGTAATATTTTCAATAAAATTATACGGGTACATAAAAAACAATAAAAATGATACGACATGGTATCACTTGCAATTTTGCTTTTAAAATGTATTAAAATGGTTTTTAGTTTGTTAGATTTTTATTTTTATTAAAATGTTTTATATATATAAATATTGAATCCCTTCAAAATTGAGTGTGAAACATTCTTTTGAATTTTCCAAAACTTATGTTCCAAAAACCCTTATTTGAATTGTAGGTCATCTGAAACAATAATTATTTTGTATTACCTTCTAAATGAAATACACATAGTTACACTGTATGGTTTATCGTGTAAAAGTATTTCCACTAATCATATTTAATCAAAACTCGATAATCTCGAAATGACAACACGAGAAAAATGTGTAGAAAGTTTGAATCCAGTTTTTCGAAAATATTACGACTACTATATACATACATCCGCATATACTACACATAAATAAAAGTTTAATTTTTAAAGTTTTAACTCATGATAATTATTATTTGATTATATCTATGTATGAGTACGTTTTAACTTTGTGTAATTATTATTTACGATAAAATCGAATTTCAGAAAAATATACGAGTATATATTTCACTAATAGGAATTTTTCTCCAAGTTATCATTGTAACTACGTACGATTTATACAGCTACCGTGTATATCTTCTCGCCCATTAATTTCTAAATATTAAAAACGATCGATCGTCAAACAACGATACGCACTTTTATATTATAATATAAACAATATAAAGTTATAGCATATAAAATACAGTCATTTTTATCTTAATATAAAAATGAATTTAATAAACAAAAAAAATCTCTTTTCCAGAAATACAATTCACACGTTTGTTAAGTTACGTAGGTATTCGTAATATAATAACTAAACGAGGCTCTGTGATCATTTATTTTAACATTTTGAATTTAAATCGTATAAATTAATATCAATTAAACAAAAATTCAAAAAAAACATTCATTTATCCTATACAAAAATATTAAATAAAAGATACTAATAGTAAATTATTTGTAAACAAATAAACTAATTAAAAAAAAATCTTTCGAATGAAATTAATTTCTTTGTATGGCTACCTATTAAGGGGGTTGAATCGGTCATTTTCTAAGGAGTATTATATAAGCAATTTATCATACATGATTAAATTTTAAATTCAGAATTTAATGCAATTAGAGAGGTCATTGAAATTAATAAAGCTAATAATAAATTAATAAATACACTCCTTGGGCTTGTATCTATATCCGTCTACGTTAAATATGAATTGCAAGTGTAAAAATAATGAAAATAAGACCGTATACTAAATCATTTTATGAACAGAAAGTTACTTTCGCTGTGACAAAATTGTGAGACTTTGGCTCGTCCAATTTTAATACTGTAAAAATCATAAGATTCTTTGACGTATTTTCTAGGTTTAAATCTAGGCGTTTTTCGAATTATAAATTTTTGCTTTAGATATACACAAGTGAACAATTATTAAAATATTAAAAAATATTAAAATATGGAAATTTTGTTTAATCATACCGAAATTTAAAATTTATATTTTGAAAAACGTCTCGATTAAAACCTAGAAAAGATATCAAAAAATATTATACTTTTTACAGAATTAAAATCGGATCAGCCAAAGTCACGCAATTTTGTCACAGCGAAAGGTCTAAAAACGATATTTTTTTGACCGACTCGAACCACCTTAAAGTTTTTTTCTGTACCTTTATATTATAATAGTTTTAATTCAAAATACAAGTATTTTCTCAAAAAAACATAATTTACTTTCTAATTAATATTTATTCTTATAGCAGTATTCATCAATAAATTATTAAATCGAAGAACAAATTTAATCTTATATCTAATCCTGTAAAAATGCAATGACTTTACGTTTGGATATAAATAAAAGAAAAATATTTGTGATAAAATTAATTCTAAATATTACAAATAGTATAGTATAGTTTATTTATTATTAAATTTCTTCTCATAAAAATATTCTCCTAAAAGTCCTAAAAGAAAAGTAAATAAAAAAAATCGTCCAGATACAGATCGTTAAAATTGGTCTATAAAATTAATTTATCACCAGTTAATATACTATATACTATAATTATTTTTATAATGGTTTTCGGTTCACATTTGATTTCAAGTTACAAAAAATTTTAATTTATGTATAGTTGATTAGAACTATAATTGACTTTACAACTTAACTCATTCGTTAAGTTTAAGTTATCTCTGCTCATGGTGCTAGTTTATTTGAATTTAACTTGTTCCTACTTAATTACATATGTTTCCTTGCAAGATTATCTTAATAGTTACTCAAAAAACTTTAAGAAAGAATATAGATGAGTGGAAACTTTATTAATAAGACTTGAATAATATAAGAATGCTTGACATCAAAATTTAGGCTACATATAATTTCTTGTAGGCGATAATATACAGGTGTCCTTTTTTTCATATAGACTTCGAGAATGACCTCGTGTTAATAAATGTAATCGAAAACCTATTTTACGTTTTGCGAATTCAAGACTTCTAAGGGCACTTAGAAACACACAAATAGCTATTTATTGTATTTAGTTTTTAATTTATTGCATAACAAAATAAATCACGAGATTTATCATCCCTCAAAAAATCCTATTTTGATATTTCACACGATTTTTGAGATTTTCAAACACAGCCAATATACAAATATCTTGAAAATCTCATGAAATATCAAAATAGAGATTTAAAGAACAATAAATGTTATGGTAATATTAATTTTGTATTAAAATAACGATTTAAGGAAATATAATCTAATAAAGAAATTTTTTTTTAAAATGAATTCCCTTAATCATAAATAAAAACTACCTACTTTATATATCTAATGGAAATATTTTATAAATGTCGATGAAGTAACAGAATAACGAAAAAAAATTGTCATGATTACCTATTTTTTTTAAAGTTATATACCTAATAAACTTCGCTCAGACTCGTATTTCGAATACAATATTTTATCTTTGCTTTCAGATCGAATTAAATTATATTATTTAAAAATAGTAAATGGGGGTGTATAATTTGGTGATAAATAGACATTTAATTTTTCTCGTCAAATAAGGGCCCTTAATCATTGATTCCCCTTTTATGAATTCTGACTATGCTACTGATTAAAATATTTAACAGATTTCATAATTAATTAAATATTGATAACTATATATTATAACTATAACCTATATAGTTCATATAACAATACAACAACATATATGCAACAATACTAAATGTTCAGTCTTTCGTATCAGTGATAGGATCGAGAAGCATCAAGTTGCCATACATATATATATATATATATATCATATAGGCCATATACCTATTTCTTCAAAATCTCAACAAGGGCCCCGCTGTAAGCTAAGACCTCTTACATTATTAATAATCATACTAATTTCGTCTTAAACACAAGAACGTAATTTATTAGCTTAATTAAAAAAATATTTATGTTTCATATTTTATAAAAATATCTTTAAATTATTAATTACATCGTTTATTGTTTTTTTGTCATATCCATCGGTATATATATATTACCTCATAAAAAGATTTTTAAGGATTAGGTAAAATTTTTATTCTCAAAATCTATTATTGTAATATAATGTCAATATTTATACACATTATATAAACTTATAATAATCTATATTATTAACTTCACTGGGTATCGAATTTGTGTACACTGATAGTTTACATGAGCACCACTAGGGGGGGGGGGCTAAAGAGAGCTTAACATTCTCAAATTTATTCATATAATGTTTTAAACTAATCTATATGATTATATTGATAATTAAATAAAATTACAAAACGATATTCAGTGAACATATTTTTATATTGATATCACCACAAGATTATATTATTTGTGTTTTCAAATGTTATCTGAAAACTGTGATATCGATGTTTTGAGATCAATGACATGTTCTTATTGGTAGTTGGCAAAGAATATAGATTACGAATTTTAAATGTTGACAGTTTCGGTATAAATATAATTTAGCTATCTCACGAATTTCGAACTTTTTTATAGAAATCTATATAAAATTGTGTATCTTAAACGATGGTGTTATTAGAATTTAGCGGAAACACTTTTATTCAAAGTTATAGCGCTTTGAAGTTTAGTTTTATCAAAAACAACATATTGTACGCTTAATTTTCATATTATATACTGTTATTATAAGCAAAACAAATATGTATCTATCAAAATAAATACACTACGATCGATAATGTAATTATATTAAGATAATGTCCAAATTTAATATTTTGTTAACAAATATTTTCAAATTAAACTATTCGAGTGAGCACAGCGAATGAGTGACCATGCCCGGTTTATATTATATACCTATCCCACAAAAATGAATTTTCAATTTTATAGATTTTACATTTATTCTGTAACCTATCCGACGTAAATTTGCGTAACAAATTGAGGACTATTTTTGAATTAAACTGTCCGAGTGAGCGCAGCGAGCAAGTAACCCTGCTCAGTTTACATATATCCGCCAAAAACGAATTTTTGATTTTAAAAATCAAAGAAACGATTCTTTTGATACAAAAATTCAGCGTAAAATATGTCGTTTTTGATAACACAAAAAATTTGAAATCACTATAACATTGAAATAAAGTGTTTCCACAAAACACTATAACATCATCATAGGTATTTAAAAATTTCTGGGGTACCTATAGCTAAACTATTTAAAATAATTTCTTGAGTTTTCTGTTTTATGACTTTAGTACACTATAACTGAATAAGGTTGTATACTAGATTTATACTGAAGACTGACAAACATGTATATAATTACATAATGTGATAGTAAATTTAGAAAAACAGTCTTCCAATGCTAGTATGTATAAAATTTGCAATATCAGTTAATCATTTTTTAAATCTTTATATTGACAATAGTGTAATTTTTATAAGTCACTAAAGGGTAACTTTATGAACTTCTTAAAATTGCATATGTATATAAAAAAAATAAGCAGTTTTACTAAATCATAAAAAAATTACACAGTATATTTTAGGGATATGTCTCAACAGTTTGAAAGCAGAAATTAGTGTCTTCAAAAATTGTTTACCGAATGATTCAACTTTTAAAATTTGAAAACAACATCAATAATAATATTTATTCATATTTATAAAAACTAATTCAAGCAGCCATTACTATACCTATTGCACCTGCAAAATGAAAAAAGTAATTTATTAGTCAGCTATATGATTATAAGTCAGCTATAAGAATGATAAAAAGTTAGCTTAGAATAAATATGGAACAAAATCGTTTTTTTTAATATTTCTACTATGTGTATTAAAAGATACTTAAAAAGAAAATAAATACGAAGGAAATTCTGAACAAATTTTCTTAGACTAATCAAAAAATTAACTTGTAAAAATAAAGCGTAAATAAATAAATGTATATTTTATTATGTGGTTTAATATTGAATTATTTTTAAATAATAATGTTGGTGTATTAAGGTAATAAAGATGTTATGACAATATAAATTATACAAGTAATTAGAAAATATTTGTAAATGAGTTGATTATTTGTACGTATTATTCATTGTGAATTATTCTTTAAATAAACGTTATTGCCACAATGCTACATACCTACTAATAAATAATTTGATTTCCCTACATAATTTTTTTAATTTTCAGGATAAGAGATTTAACTTTCTAACCCCTTTGGGCTGCGCGCACATGGTTTATATAAATATAAGTTTACTAATAATATATAATATGCGTAATATTAATATCGGCCGATATTATTACTATCGGTATAAGTATCGTATATCAATTTTTTTTTCAGTATGAGAGCGCCAAATAAAATCTGCCCCAGAACGCTAAATTCACAAATCCTTAATACACCACTGCCCATGGTTCCATTTTGTATATAAGATTCTAATATAAAAATGTTACCCTAGTTGCACCCATGATAGTTCAAGGTTTTCAACCTATATTTTCTATGTTATTCTAAAAACTTTTAAGTTAATATATCAATTTACTCAGTAAATTTCATAAAAATCTAAAGATAAACATCATGATATAAAACTGCTAACAATTTCTAATTATGTCGCATACGCTAAATACTCGAAAATTCTTCTAAAAAACTATTCCATATTGTTTTATTTACGACTAAATATGAAACGCGCATTAATGTATTATATTGCGTGGTTTTGCACGGTTAAACTAGAAGGCCTTAAACTCTATTTCTTTTAAACTCTTTTTCAGTATAGGTATGTACTCATTTCGAACTATTATCATTCGACATCCATTAGCTACAAAGAGAAAGTTGTACTTCCTGTAAAAATAAACGTTGGTAAAATAATATATTAAACTTACCTTCGAAGCAAATACTTCAAAACATTACATCAAGCTGTATTTTACAGAATTGAACCCTATTACAAGAAATACTGTAAATAAAACTCTTTACAATTTTAAATTCATTTTAACCCTATTTTCTCACAACATTTTCTCAAATTCCTTAACAACAATTTTATTTTTTTACTTCACTTTTCATTCGACTGTTTGTATGCGATATTGTGGCAGTAAGCCCTTTGTTAAAAATTCAACCGCAACACCTAATTATTGTTTGAAATTGTATAAGTCACTTTATAAAAAAAATCTTGTTTAGTTTCATAATTTGTTCGATATTCCTGTCAAAATAAAAGAAATACAATAAATTGATTATATTTATGTCGTTCAATATTTCCGTTTGATTTAAACGTTTTAATATAATTTTATAATATATATATCTGTCACACCTATTTATTTATTCTCAGTATTATTAGTATATTTTCATTTTAAGCCAAGAATTAATAATTTAAATATGTTTATGTTTGTGTCATTATTTATCATGTAATATTAATAAAACTATATGATAGATTATGGGTATTGCTAGTTTTTTTTATAATCGATATTTTATTATATCATTTTATTTTTACAACTATTTTTAAGTTTTAATTAGTAAGTTTGAATTTTAAATATATAATTTTGTATATATCATACATCACAAATAAAACAACACTATATGGATATAACTTTCATTCTTTATAAACTACGTATAACATTAAAAAAAAGTGCATTAATATAAATGTATAAAAAATATTGTGTATATTTCCTAGAAGGTAGTTAAAATCTTTTTCAAAATTATTTTTATTTTTAATATAAGATTATATTGTATTTTAATTGAAAACTATGTGTATTTTTTAGCATTAAATAATTAATAACTATTGCTTATATCAAAACAAATTCATTAAGACTAAATAATCATAGAAAATAAGACATTATTATAAGACTGTGAATCTATATTTTATAAAATTATACTGTTTTAGTTATTTTGTTCGTGCACAACAAATCCTGATATGTTATTCTCATGCCATTTGAATTCTATAATATATTTAAGGTTACAGGCCACTGGCAAGTACACACTTGTGTACAGAAAGGGATAAAAAGAATGTGGTCGCGGTCATAAAATGTGAACAAAACTATTTCTTTGACCTCCATATTTTCAATAATACCATAAAGCGAAAGCATTAAAACCTATATGACTTTTCTATATATAAAATCGTATAACAACGATTAATTATTTTATAAAAGAAAAATAATTGATTAGGTTTCGCCTTTATTACATAATAAAATATATTATTATATGAATTTCGAATTAATTTCTATAGCATAGTTATGCAATTCAAAGGGACAAATAGTATATATATTTATTAATATAAATAAAATAATATATTATAATATTAGTATTCTTCAGTCATTGGTCGTCTATTAATCATAATATCTTGATATTTATGTACGTTTCTAAACACCTGTGGAACTAAATTGTTATTTTTTCCCAATTTCGTTTTTTTTCTGGCAGTTGTTTTACCGAAATAACTGCAGGGTACCGCGTGTTTAGATAGTTCGTCTGTTTTATAGTGATATTTTCTTATTTGGTCTCATAAAAAAAAAAAAAAAAAAAAAACACGTTAAACTTAAAACCGTCCTAAACAAACACGACAGCGGCAAGAACTGTTGTATAACTTTTATAAACTAGTTTAAAAAAAAAAAAAACTAATATACAATTTTTCTTACCAACATAATATTATTTATTATTTATATAATAATAAAAAAACAAAAACAAACAAAACGATTTGTCTTACCTCGGCTCAAAAGTGATCGATGACCGACGGGCGTTAGAATAATATATAATATTATATTGTATATAATAAGTGTACAAATAAGTTCGGGAAAAACGTACGGCGATGAACGTTAGATCTGAAAGAGAAAATATTTCACCGAGGGAAAAAACCAAAATGAAAAATAACGAATATTATATATATATATATATATATAGAGAGAGAGAGAGAGAGAGAGAGAATATTTAGGTGAACTTACGATTGAACTTTATGTTTTATTGTAGCGGTGCAATGCGCGTACGTCACGGTAGACGGTCGACGGTGAACTGAACGTTATACCGACTTGAACGACGACGTCACCGCGCTAGAAGGGAGGGTGGGGGGGGGGCACACAAAAGGGATCGGAGCGATAGTGGGCACGTTTCCGAGCTCCCTTACGCCCTCCACCTCCCCCTCACCCCCGGCCGCGCGGAAAAACACACGAAAATTAGTCCTTTCCGACAGAAAAAAAAAAGAAAAAGAAATAACTATGTATAACAATATTATACAAAACGCAACGGCCGTTCGCCGTACGCTACTTGTTAAGCGCTCACCTGACTTCATATTTTAGCACATTATGCGCGTATAAACCTGTGTGCATGTTCCGCCGAATCGATAGCGCCCCGGTCTCCGCGATAGAAATAATAATGATGATAAATAAATAAACACGCAGAGGACACCGTGTGGACGGAAAACAAAAAAATATACCGGTATGTATAAGGTAGGTAGGTACCTTCTATACCAAAATCACTTGTGCCACCCGGGTTGCACCAGTGGCGGATCTAGAGGTCGTCTAAGGAGGGAGGGGGCGAATTTTTAAAAACTTAATTTAAGTACTTTAAAAGAGTAACAGTATGTATTAATTTTACTCATATTTTTTCAGTTACCAAGACTACATTTAAATATGTATTTAATGAAATTTAGAGGTTAATGGTTCGGTGGTTCGCATACTTTTGCAATTTTACGAAAGACCTTCTTTTTTTTTTTTTAAGTGGAGATTTAAGAAATTTTTCTTTGAGGTGGGTGGGTGTATTATTTTGAATAGGCGGTTGAATCGGTTGACAAAATATATTTTGGCATCACTGCCTATACAAAGGTATCTAAATGTAGGCTATCTTTTACTCTAGCAATAATATTAATTATCGTATGCATTCTACGGATATAATTAAATTCTATAAGCTATAAATGGCATGTCAAGATTGTTGTACCTGCATATCGTTTTGTAAAATATACATATCCAAACCAACAGAATATAATAATAAGGAATTTAAAAAAAAAAAAAAATGTTTAATTCAATACTTTAATTTACCTCTAATATTATATATATTTATTTAAATGTATAATCAAACATTTTAGTTTAGAATAATAACATAATACCATAATATACTAAATTTGTACATCATTGGTAAATTCAAAATTCCATGCTAAAAGATGGAAAAAATATAAACAATAAATATAATATTATATTTATTAATTTTTCTAAAACACAAATCTAGAGGTCCTGTTATTTCTTTACGTTTCATTTTAAAATAATAAATTTGCTTATTTTGCAATATGAATGAAATGTGAGTGATACTTAGGTATAGTAAACATCAAAAATAAATAAATTTACTATGCTAATACCACAGACGCGCAGAATATCTATTAATTAAAATCATCGAACCGGGAGACGGGAAGCACAGAATATTATTTTAGTTCGAGGTTGGTGCGAGTATACGACGATAAGAAAAGATAAGAACTTTGATGAGAAAATAGGATGGCGACGGCTCAGCGAAGAACGACCACAACCTAAGGTCCTAATTTTGTGTTTTCATCCGTTCGAATCGGAAAAACGAACGTACAAACGTAGAATAAACGGGAAATACCGTCATGAGGGGAATCATTGACGTTTTATTATATTTGTAGATTAAGAATAATATTACCGTCTTTATCTAACAAATGTCATTGATGTATTTTTGTAAATGCAGTAATACAAAAAGCACGGCCCAAGGGGAGGGGGCGATTGCCCTATCGCCCTCCCCCCTCAAATCCGCCACCCGGGTTGCACAAACGAACGCATCGGATTCGTGATCATAACTATTGGTGATCGGTTCGATAAATATATTTCGGATTGTTACAAACAACGTTTGTTAATTCGATTTTTGGTTCGGTGATAATAATTAATAAGAAGCCGATCGACCACATAATAAGCTACGAGTATAGTAAAGCTTAATAATAATAAAAAAAACTCTGCGAGCCTGCTAAATTCCCGGTTTCTAAACGTATCTTAAACAACGAATAATATCTATCTACCTAGTAAACAAATCAACAATTGTAACTATATACTGGTAAGTACGTACAGACGGATTAGAAACCTAAAAAGCGGTCGGTAGAGGGTAGGACACTGGTGGTGGATATATTGAATTTGAAAGCAATGATAAATCATTTCTTTCGATAAACCGATTCTGAGCGAATATAACATGAGTATTACTATTAGCATTTATTTATATGGCTAATAAAAAATACGACGTCAATATATACATATTACATAGTGCTATATATATATATATAGTAAACATTTAATAAAAATTTTCAGCTTCTGGCGTTTTAATTTTCCAGTTTAAATACCGATACTAGAACGAATTTCCTATCAACAATTTCTATAGGTACCAGAAAACTTTTACCTTCTGCCCGAAAAAGTGAACCTATACATACATGAAAAATTTAAAATAAACACATCGTTGTAAAACCAATACGCTACGTTCAGGATAAAAAATAATAGCCCGTTGATTATGAACAATGTAGAAAATAAATTTAATTAAAATAGCCAGCCAGATACAAATGGAGAAAGATTGTCCATCGTCACTTCGGTACTCGGACAGGATAGTATTATTATTATTTAAGATTTGAATGCAAAGATATATCAATGCATTCTATAATCTATTCTATGCGTAGTTCGGTATAATAATATTTAATATATAATATAGGTATACATTTTTTTAATAACCTTTATATTCTCAATTACAAATAACAATAAGTTACCATAACAACTATGTATTTGTTATTTTGTTATTTCCCCTACATTTATAAAATATTTCCATTGTATGATGTAGTTTTTCTTTACAATACTAGGAAATTCAAAAAACAACTTCTCCAGAGTACCAACTAGAATGAATTTTCCATCACTCCTACTCGACTTTTTCTATCCGAAAATGTGTATACACATAAAAAAAAACCCTTGTGAGTCCATAAGAATTCACGGTAAATTTGTATGTGTAAACATCTAAACAGTTTTCGGATGAATCGGGATTTTATATTGTGCAAAAAACTCGAGTCCCGTATTTTTCTAATAATAGTTATAGCTAGGTAAATAGGTAAATTCTGTTTATAGTACATTTTTGTATTAGAATATCTAATCAAATCTCTTAAAATCACATATTGATATTTTTATATTCTCCGCACTCAAAAAAATAGTTCGATATTGGGAATTTTTCGTACAAGAAATTTAACATATTTTTGTCTCACGAGCGTCTAGAGACAGCGCCTCTAATCTTATGTTATTTTTTTATCAGTTATTACAACATACTATCTCTACTATATCACTTATTACTTATCAATTAATATTTTATCAATAATAAATAATTAATTAATTTAACATAAATTAAACAGAATTATATTTTAATTTATATTATGTCACTTAAGTTTGTATGTGTTTGTATTCGATAAAATATTATTTATTTTTATTTGTTAATAAATAAAAATACCTATTGTACATAAAGAAACGACAATGTTAATAATAACAAAAAGCTATTAGGTATCTACTAAATATGGTAAAAAAATAACTGGGAGGAAATACATAAAACATATATCGAAACCCAATTTATTTACCTTGGGACTGAAGTAAAATTAAGGAAAACTGTTTCCAACTCCATAATTAAATAAAATTATGAATAAAGAATATTATATTTTAATTTCGTTTTTTAACCGATTCTATAAGTGAAATTGATATGTGATAGCAGAAGCACTGTACGATACTGATAAAAAATTATGTAAGATAAAAGGCGCTGTCTCTAGAGGCTCGTTTTTTTCTCGGCGGAGTAGGTAATATTATGTAGGTAACCTATACTTGGACGACTACCAAAACACTACTGCAGTATACGATATTATATTCTAATAGCCACGTTTATACCGAAAACTATATTAAATTCCCTTCATTGGTTATGGAGACGGCAGGGCTATGGCGGCTCATAATGATCTACTCGTATAATACAACTTTAGACAACAAAAGTCCATTTATGAAATAACTAAAATAATTTTTCAAATATTTTAGTCTTGTTCTATACAAACTATTAAGTATAAATATAATAGTAAATTATAATTTAGAAACTTGATAACATATAAATATAAATTAATTAAAATATTTAATCCACTCGCTTATTTTCCATAGGTATTGTAAGATGCTCAAATTTTGTTTAAGTTATTTTAACACTATTTTTTAATGGATATTGGATCAGAAGGTACGTTAAATATATTATATTATTATGTACATACATATATATATATATATATATAATATTTTTATATACCTACGAGTATATCATTTTCAATATTTTTAATATTTGAACGAACTTTCATTTTTAAAAGAGTATAAGTAAAAAGTAACCCAAAATAATCGTAAACGAACTTTATGATATTATAGTATAACAGTGGCATTACCAAAAGGGGGGGGGGATGAGGTGGCTGCAACCTTCACAGAAATTTCAGGAAAATTTAAAAATGCTTTCAGTGTTCTGTGAACATATTATTACGTGACCATATATTAAAATTGTAATTTATATGAAGGTCGTTGTAAAAGTCTAAAATGTTGGTTTACAGATTTTAATTTCTAAAAAAATGTTTATCTTATTGGTTTTTAACGAAATTTATATTTGAGTATGCAGTGTGCACCGTTACGTATCGGTCGTATTTATATACGACATGATATCGCATCTCCTCTGCTGTTTCACAAGAACGCACAAAGTTGTCATTTCGGGCGACGGTTTTCGTTTTTCGTACCATATTTTGTAAGTTGTTGTTGTATACAATGTACTTGTATATGTTACGCATATCAAAATATATGAAAATAAAATAAAATATCAAAAAAAAATAAAAACTCCTAATTGATCTAATTAAGTTATTTCACAAAAATTGCAAGTATACCTATATAAACTATAAAGTTTATTTAATATATAACATCTACTATCTACTGTCCAATTAATACGTTTTAAAAACAATTATCAGGAAATACCTAATATTCAAATCTAATTGTATATAGATTAGGTACAAATATATAAAATTAATATTTTTATTTTTATTATTAATAGGAATCAGTAATTAATTTATAAATTATAAAAATATCAGTTTACGGGAGGGGTGAAATTTAATTTTCAAATAAAAATTTTAATTTTAATGATATTTCATTAAAATGTGTGTAATAAAAATTCCAAATATTGAGTACTAGGTATTTAAAAACACTTTAATAAATGTAATAATTTATTTAAATGTTAACTAAAAAATCCTTTTTTTCAAAAAATTACAAAGTGTCTCACTAAGGTCAAGCCTTGTGTATACTGAGACAGAGAATCAAAATAAGCAAATAATACCTAATAATTTATATTTAAATCACTGGTCGTCACATTTTTTTCTTGACATATCTATAAAATAATAAATTATTATATGTAAACACAGTGATAGATAGGTAGTCTTATAAAAAATACTTTCAAAATGGTATTAAAATGTCCCTATAATAATATATTTTAATAGGTACTTATTACATTTAAATATTTTAAATACTTTACAATAAAATATTTAATTATAAATTCAACAAATATAAAAATAAAAATGCATCTTTTTTACTACTGTGTTTTAACGTATACCTAGGTACTTATAATAATAATAATAATAATAATAATAATAATAAAGTGACTAGATAATTTAAAGTTTGAACTTAATTTATTATTAATTAATATTTACTTATTATGCATAATGTTATTAATAAATTGCTTGTCATTTAATTATAGCATCACTTATTTAATCTATTATTGAAAATGTTATTAATACAAAAGAAAATTCATAATTTCCTCCATTCTTTCTTTTAAAATTAAGGGGATTCATTTTAAAATATTATACAATACACATAATATAAGTAGATATATTATAAAATCCGACATTTAATGCTATCTTGCATACTCTCCGTAAAGGAACATAACTACAGGAATAGGCCCTGTGACGTACAGTTAGCTAACCCAACATTATGTAATGAAGAGGTAATTGACGTAACGTTAACTAACATGAAATCAGCTGAAATACTATACCCTCAAGTATTAGATACTACCTACGCCTATAGATATTTACACATAAAAATTTAATGAAAACACATCATTATGAAACCAATAGCCTCCTAGGTCCGCTCAGAATGTAAAATTAATATCAAAATTAGTAACACATATGAGACATGGTAAAAAAAACATTAATAGGATAATTTTAAAAAAATAAAAATAAATGAAAAATAGAAAATTGGATGTATTCTATATCAGTCATACCTGACAAGAGTATTTAAATAGGATGAAAATATTAGCAGAACGTCTGAGGTATCCTGTAGTCACCCCCCCCCCCCCCGTAGATTTTAAATTTTCAAAAAAACAAATACCTAATGTATTATTTTTACAATGATTACGGAGGTCATTTTCGATCTTCCAATAGGAAACAAAAAAAAAAAAACGTACGAAAACACGTTTTCCACAAAATCTACTAAACTAATTTTAGAGACTTGAAATTTGTGCTTATTAGTTTTATTCATTATTTGTTTTAGAATTATATTAATGTAAAACATTAAAAACTTTTGACAATTTTTGGACTATTTATATTTACATTTAAAAAGCATGTAATAATCTACATAATAATTACCTATTATTTTATGTTAAAAGACATGAATAATAGTGATAAAAAGTCTGAAAAAATGTTTTCAAAAGATTAGTTATGCTAATAATTTATAAATATATACATATCTATATCGTTATCAGAGTGATCTTATTAAATAGGAATTTCATTTAAATCATAACTTTATCAGGTAAAAACGTCTCAAAATGTAACTTCCTTTACCCTTAAAAATAACCAAAAATGAGCCTATATACACTCGGCCCGTACAAAGGAAGTCTGGATTATAATCTTATCTATAGGATAAATATATTTCTTTAACTACCTTTTTTTTGTTACCTACTCTTTGATATTTTTACCACTTCCTTTCCTCGCTAATTTATAATCTGAGATTATCCCGTTTTATATTTTATAATTTCTAAAATAAAGTCTGTTTTCATAGAAGTTGGAATTTATGCAACAGTCTAATACTTTATATAACTCGATAAAGATATTTATCTATATTTATTTATCGAATCGATAACGCACATTCTAACACTGTTTATATAGCCATAAAAATCATTTGTGAAACCCTGTATTACACGCGTGTACATAATACAATATTGTACAGTATGGTTGAAGTGTTTGGAAAGAACAACGTTCATGCATTTACGTTCATATTTTATGAACGACACACAAACGCCACTCATTTCTGTTAAATAGAACGTGAACGTGAACGACGCGACATTTATATTTTTAAAGAATTTGAACGATTTTACCTATAAACCTATATAAACTATAAACCTAATTTGTAAACCTAAGCTATAAACCTTATTAGATTTCAATATAGTACTTAAAAGTCTAATTTCTTTAGACCGCTATAAAATGAAAACGATATGAATCGGTAATTTTTTAATATAAATATAATAACTATAAGAAAAATTTATATTTTATTGATATGATTGATTAATTAAAATGAACGTTTAGATGAAGGCGTTTATTTTTTTAAAGAACGTGTTCTTTTTAAATACATTTGAACGTGAACGTGAACGAGTTCATTTTTTAAGTGAACGTTCCGAACACTTGTCACCACTTAAGAGGATGTTAGCGCAAATAAACGTTCAGTGAAAAACTCACATTAGCATTTCTCGTTTGTATCGACGTACAACCGTATCTTAAAATACGAAATATACCAAAAATGACAGATAACAACATTATATTTGCATAATAATGTCACGGGTAGCCATTTACTCGTATATTTATTCATATTTTTATTTATATATATATTCACTTATTATAAATTCATAGTTTTAAAAAAAATTTAAAGTTGCATCAAGTTGCGTGTAAATATCAACTAACACCTACATATAAGACACTAAAAATGTTCTTATTAATAATTTAACTTTTGTTGAATCTTTCTACGTTATTTTCAAGTTGATGAAAAATTATAAATGCGAAATTAACATTTTTGATACAATTTTATAAATAAATTAAAACAACAACAGTAAAAATTATACTAACATGAAAGTATGTGTCTATTTAAAAATTATTTCTAAATACATTTAAATATTATTTCGATTGATAGATTTTTTTGAATTTCCTTAAAATTGCCTACACACTTAACAACTTGAAAATGACGTATTTATATCAGAGTTTTGCACCTACATTAAACGTAACCCCTATAAATCCTATTAACCAGTATAAATACTAAAAACCAGTCATCTTTATAGACCAATATAAAGGAAAGCAACCGTAACCGATAATCTAAACAAACCGGTAAAACGCGATTGAGCACGTTCGTACCTTTTATGTGCACGATTGAACACACTCCGCCGCGTATAACAAAAGACTAGCACCTGCATCTGAAAAACGGCACGATTGAGCGCGATTTCTTGTTCGACATTGCCATATTTATTTTACACGTAAATCCATTTAAATTTATAAATCGTAATCCCAATCGTACTGTTTCCAAAATTCAAGAAATTGAGTTATACCATTGATCATTTATTGATTTGTATAAATATAATATATTAATATATACCTATCGGTATATGTCTCTAAATATATATTTCTGTCCTTTTGTTAACAAATTGAAGTCAATTAGTATGAAAAGTGTTAAATTGTGCACGCACGGTAAATAAATACAAATATTCATTAATACAACATTACAATATAACTAACTATACGACGACAATAATGTACAAGAAATCAAAATGAATGTGAAAAAAGTAATAATTATCAAAAAAAAAAATGTTAATAAAGCATGGAACGACTCTGCACTCTGCAGCATACTCTCGGATACACCACACATTCTCCAGATAAGAAAACGAAAAAAAAAAAACAATATACAAAGAAGAACTGTATAAAAATATTATGCTTAGAATTACGCGTCCCAACAGTACTCAAAGGGGCATGAATTCACAATCGAATGATACTGCAGGCACGGTATAAATCACACATACAGATGACCGATGCACAATTTACATATACTTGAAATTAACAATGCCGGAAAAAATACATTTTCCCACACATATGAAATAAGCTGAATAGGGGCCACAAAACCTTTTTGAACGGGAATAAACTCCTCGACCGACCGGCCGCCGTATCCCTTCGAGGACTCGAGCGCGAGACACAATCGCCAGAATGTGACCACCCATCCTCAAAGGACAAGAACTCAGTCGGTGTATCAGAGAAAGCAGCAGTCAATCCGCAGTGATATACCAACTTCATTTGTTCAAGTCCGTCTTTTTTTTCTTCTCGTCGACTTCCAATCATCATCTCAGATATTTACGTCGTCCATCGCAATCAACAGGTAAAATTAATACATAAAAATTTGCTAGAATTCAGGTGTAGGGTTTTCCTTACGATTTGCTTTATTAAGTTAATTAAGTGTAGAAACGAAATAAATTATGCATTAAGGTTTTTTCAGGCGGGTTATCACACTCGTCATATCTCACGTTCTACATATTTTATCTTTATTTCAAAGCCATACGAGCTTATCTTGTAAATTAATGTTATACGTTCGCCGCTGTTGACGACTAGACTTTCGGAACAAGTAATTGTTTCGAACTTCACTTCGAAAATATTTGTTGAGTCGCATAACGGTAGGTGGAAAGATTACATTAAGTAATCTTGAAGTTTTAAATCTGTTGCTCTAAATTTTAATTTCTAAGGTAGTCTATGCCTGTTTAATATTATTTGGACTGATAACCAACATGAGATACATGCGTAGTGTGGGAGCGATTAATAAATACATAAAATACATTAGTAGGAATAAAAAAAATAGATAATTATTATGTAATTCATAGATACAAACATTAATTTTCACGTAAAGAATCAAATATATTCCTGTCGATTTATTCGAACAAACTATACCCCGGGAACCTTTCTACCCGTAATAGGAGGAAGGTCGAAGAAACATAAGGTTGATTCAATAACACCGTACAATCGAGTACCTATTTAAAAATTTAATTTAACAGTTATATTTCTATATAACGCATTGATTTCTTATTATATACCTACCCAGGTATTTAACCTATTATTTTTTATGCATACCATACGTACCATATTTACAATATTTATTCATCTCTTTTTGAGTTACGACAAAAGAAAATTAAAATTAATAATATTCAAGGTATCGACCACAAGTATAAAAATGTAAATTATAACATTATAACATACACGGTTAAAATATAAGATTTAAAAAAATATATATCATCTAATTATTTTATATCAATAATAATTGTAATATCTATTATTTTATTAATTATTTATCACATCAAGTAACTTTTAAGACTTGGTTGAGTGCAACTCAAAGATAAAAACCTACAAAAACTTAAATAAAGTAATAGAAAAATTAAAAAAATATAGGTATTTATAGCCATTCAATTAAGTATTTATATTTGTATTTAAATACATACCAAATATCCGTATTTCTTTTTAATTACTTTTTCCAAAAATTATTTTAAATACGTTTTAAATACTTTTTTGTTTATGTATTTGTATCTCTATTTAAATACGACTTTAAAAGTATCTTTTACAAGACTGATATATTGTTATATTCTGTGGTATAACCCAGACCTTTATTTTGGTAATTTATTGGTATACTGTTCCTCAATAAATTTCTAATAGCTCGTATAAATAATACCGGTGCAAAGCCCTGGTTAAAGCTGTTTAGGGAAATTATTATAGGTACAGTATTCTTCAAACATATTTTATTAATTATATAAATGTATAGGTAGTTCAGATTGTACAGTTTGGAGCGAACATTTTTTATTTTTATTTTAATACACAATATGTATTAAAGTAAAAATAAAACTATTGTCGTACCTAGGTATATAGTATATATTATATACTTATAGGAAATTCATAATTTTAATTATTCAAGAAATTGAGAGAACAAACTTTGAAAGCACTTTTGTATGTTACTGGTAGATATAAGGAGTCTAGGGGTAATTGACTATTCAAAATCAAAATAAAATATTTCATAATAAATTATTATACTAAGAAGAATGTAAATAAAACTTAGATTTTTAATTTCATTAAGCTCCAATATTTTTCATACCCATAAAATCCGCATTTTTGTCGAATAAAAAGGCTATTTATATCAAGCTAATTATTTGATATTTTAGATTCTAAGTGAAGCGAGGAATGTATTATTTTAATATAGTGTTTTTTTTTATGTCTATGTATTTTTTGATAATAAATTGGTTCTAACTAGTTCTTTGAAAAAGTCATTTTAAATTATAAATTCAAAGAAAATAACAAATTAACAAATAAAGCTGTCATTATATCTACTTTTCTTTTTTTTTTATAATATTTTATTGAATTTCGTTCAAAATCGTCTTTCGAATGCAATCTTTGCTTTCAAAATAATAATACACTATCCTGTCTGAGGACCACCTTTCACCATCTGTATATGGACGACATTTTTTAATTTAAATGTCTATCCAGTGTAATAGAACGAAATATAAAATAGGGTAGGGAAGGTTATAATCGAAATATGGTGAGTTTCATTATACGTTATGTCCTTATTTATGTTTTCGTCAGTTTATGTTTATGACAATTTTTTTATAACTAAATATACTAACCTTGTATAGCTGAAGATCACTCGACGTCCATAAAAAAAATAACACGTTCAAATTATTGTAATTTAGACTCTGGAGGGTCGTGAAGTTAGCAAATCGTCACTATTGCATACACACATACTTGTATTATATTACAAACTTATATTCTTTCCAAGCTAAGATAAGCAATCAAATGAGAAGGGCTGGACCATTAAGGTGTCCCGTCAATCAATATCAAGCCTCAAGCGTATAACAGACCCGATAAAAATACCAATAAAATTAAGTTAATTTGATAAATATTAGAAATGTGAATAGATAGGTATAGAGGAATATGTAGTCAATAAGAAGGGCTAAACCATTAAGGTGTCCCAGCAATCAAAGTCTCATATATAAGGTATAAAAAAAAATACAGTAGAACCTCAAGTAGTAGGTATATTGTACGTAAGTTAAGAAAATTTTGATTTCAATGACGTCATGAATTTAAGAAAAATTATAAGTGAAGTAAGGAAAATCATTTCAATCCGCTAAAAACAAATACTGATTACTTCATATTTTAAACACTGATAACTTTATAACAATGTTGATAACTCAGGAAATTACGTCAATGCCTAATTTGATTAGGCATTATTGAAAATTTTATAATTTTTACAACATGGCCGGAATATTTCAGGCAATATTGTAAAAACGATGTTTCGACCGAGTTGAGCATAGGCTAAACTTCCAAAATCAATCTTAGTTCTTTCGAAATATGAGAATACCGACTTTTAATTTTATTATTTTGTAAATGTATTACTTTGAAAAACTCTTCGACCTGCCAAAAGTCTTAGCAGCATCTGAAAATGCTGAAAAACCATTGACATTGCGAGAAGCAACTGCAAGTAATAGTGTTTTAGGATCACGAGGCATCACTAGATGTCGCGGTAAAACGAAATTCAAAGCAAATAGATGCGCTTGCCGGCAGCGTTTAGAATTTGCAATTCGAAATGCCGTCAAACACTGTCTCGTGTGATAATTAAAATTAAAATAAGCTTATTGACATTGCGCACGCGTATGCATATGAGATATAACATTGTACATTATCGTAATTTGTTAAATAAAAAGTCTCGATTAACCGTGGTTTTCGTTTATCCACGTGATCCCGCAATTAAGTACCCCGGATAATCGAGGTCCTGCTGTACAATAGAAAAATAAGTTACAAGACAATGCAAGTAATATAGATATGCCGCGTAATAATGATAACACACCGATTAATTAATGGAGAAAAAAATGGAATAATATCGATTATAATATGTAGTGATGTTACGAACTGTTCGATTTTCGAACCGAACCGAAAATCGAACTTAAAATTGGAAATATTCGAACCGAACTAAACACAAAATAGTTCAGTACGAACATCGAACCTAGGAAAAAAAATTTGAAACTAATTTGTCGAAAAACGATAAAAAGAAATGGAAAAATGTGGAATCCTTCTTAAAATTACGTTTAAGAGGCACCTACTTA